>JBAMBP010001171.1:0-42929 GCA_037044515.1 Phortica magna
CGCCCTTACTAGTTTTGTTTTTATTTTCTTCACGAAGTGAATACCAATCATTTGTCACAAACAGCAATATTGAAACTGCGGCCATACGAAAAGAAGAAGAAACGTGAACAAAGCTTAAATCGTTGTATGAACAACTTTTTTGTTTTGTAAAATAGAGGGCTAGTAATTTAATGTTCCCAGAGCAAATGTCTGAAAGTTTCATTGAGATCCGACCACTGGAACTGGTACATGCCACACGAAATGAATACGAGGAAGAGAAGCAAATTTAGGTCGTTGTATGGAAAACTTTTTTTTGTTTTTTAACCAATTGACTTGAAACTTCGAAGTTATGTTCATAGGAAAAAATATTTTGAAGCTTAACTGGGCGTTGCACCGCCCACTTATTACCAAAACCAATAATTTCTATATCTCTGGCATCCAATGGCTTAACAATGAAATCGGTACCGAGGCTATATAAATAAAGACAAATAAGATTCCAAAGAAAAAATGGGCGTCGCACTAAAAGGGTCGTGAAGAGTATACCATCTTCGGCAAGGTAGAAAATAGAATTCTTTCTGGTATACTATATAATTAATGTCATTGATTGATTAAACTACGCATTATTGCTAACATTTTTTTTTAATTTCAACAATTGCCTACAAATTTCGAAATTGTACTTGTGATGATTTTTTGAAAAATTTCTCGTTTTGGCGACTCTTGGCAGAAACGATAAGTTTCAGCTTTCGTGATAGTAGGAAAACCAAATTGAACAAAAGTTATACCAAACGGCAATATTTGGATAGCCGATTTTCGAATTCTTAAACTTTTTTTTTCTGCTTACATTTTCACTATGAAAAAAATGTTCCCTTTTAAGTGCTACTAAGCTTGTGACCTCATTAGTTTCCTAAGATTTCTTAATAGTGACGCGCGTGTATGTCAACCGATTGATTTTGTAAAAAAGTCGTTAGCTTAAGATAAACTGGGTTAATTACATGCTTATAAATTTCCATTTCGCTAATCTGCCATTTTGAGTCAGACGCATCTTGCAGCGTCCGAAACTTGCAAAAAAAACCGTCAAATTTAGTAAGTCCTGACCGAAGGAAATTTTGCTGTATTTAAAAAAAAAAATAGTTCAATGATTACAACAAACACTAATCTGCCAAATTGCACAAGCCCAAATACCATAACTTTGGCAGTTAATCTTAAAATATTTTTATTTAAAGTTCTGTTAATTAAATGTTGTTATTTATTATGTTTATTGCGTGCAACTGAAGTAAAACACTGTATGTTATCATTCCACTATTGTTATTCATAGCACTCTTAGAATCTTATGTACAACTCTTTGCTCTGTTTGCCGTGTAATATATGTTTTACGAAAAAAAAATCTGAAAAGAATACTATTATTAATTGACGTTTTAGACGAAACACAAATACAGTACGGATTTAATGTATCGTCGAAACAAATTGATCCTCAGACGATCTAGAAATAAATATAATAATATTAATCCATCCCATTAAGTTCAAAGAAGGAATTTACCCAAAATTTAAGTTTGCCGGCCTTTAATGAGTAGTCAAAATACAAAATGGTATTTTCTGGTATGCAGCCTAATGAATTTATATATACTTTGCTTACTTACAAAATTTTAGGTCAGTGCCTTTATTGATTTCGGAGATATAGGCATTGACATACATACACTATTTGAGGGGTAATAAACGGTAGGGGGGGGGCAATTTTGTATGCAGTTTTAAAGACATACATTTCTTAAGTCTGCATAAAAAGTTTTAGGTTCGTATCTGTTATAGTTGTGGAGATATACAAATTTTTGTAAAAAAAAAGTGGAATTTACGAAAAATTTAAGTTTGATGGTCTTTAAGGGGTAGTCGTAAATACAGAGGGGTATTTTCTTGAGTGTACACACAAAATTTCAGGTCCGTAGCTTTCATGGTTTTGAAGATATAGTAATTAACAATAAAACACTTTTTGAGAGGAAATAAAGGGGAGGGTATGCAGTTTTATAAAATTTTACATACTTAGTCTACATATCAATTTTCATAGTTCTAGCGTTTCTGGTGTTTAAGTTATAGCTTTTTCAAAAAGTGGGCGTAGCTGGTTGGGCGGGAAGGAGTGGGCGTGGCTCAAAACCGTTCAAACTTGATCTGCTGCCGAGCATCACGAGTCTGTCCTCCAAATATCAAGTCTCTATCTTTTATAGTTTCCAAGAAGCATTGCTGAGGACGGACGGACAACGCTTAATCAATTTATGGGGTCCCCCTACCCTCCTTCTTCGATGCTGTTGCTTTGCATTGTTCTTGTCTGTGAAATTTAACAGAGGATCTTCTTCATTCTTAAGTCAAATCATTAGACGAAACTGGCATGATCGCAGCACCATAGCTGGTAGATCCCTTAAGAAAATAGAAAAAGTAGTCATCCCAATTATTCGTAATGAAAAATATTTCTTATAGTCATCCCAAAGAGAAATCTACAAATTGGTAAAGGTAAAGGAGCGTAGCACCGCCCATTTTCTAATTTGTCTTGAAGAAAATAGATTGCCTTACCTACTTATATACTACACCATATTTTACAGTCTTCTATCTCGTCTGCTTACCGGGAAATCTCCTTTTTAAGTTATTCT
Organism: Phortica magna; assembly: GCA_037044515.1. NCBI lineage: Eukaryota > Metazoa > Arthropoda > Insecta > Diptera > Drosophilidae > Phortica > Phortica magna. The sequence continues at coordinate 2,613 of JBAMBP010001171.1, forward strand.
CTACATGGGAGGCAAAATGCCGAAATTAATAATACAAAACTTTGGAATATAATAAAGCGTTAATAACCAGTAAGGGAGCTATTTTCGGCTATGCCGAAACTTATATACTCTTGCAAACGTTTTCACAATTATTCTTATTAGGAAATCCTTTTATTATTTTCCAATAAGAATCATATACGTAGCCACGCCCATTTTCTAATTTGTCTTAAAGAAGGCAATGTAGTCAAATTTCACTACAGTTTTCAATCTTGTGTCTCGTCTGTTTACAGAGAAAGCCAATTTTTAAGTTTTTTGTTGTATGGGCGGTACCACGCCTTTATGGCCGATTCTTATAAAATTCTGGATTTGAGTCAGGCATTAACAAAAACACGTAATAGCAAAGTTTAGTTTGCTTATATTCAAGAACAAAAAAGTTTTTCTAACAAAAACAGTATTTTTAACCGATCGTTCCTATGGCAGCTATATGCTATAGTAGCCCGATCTTGACCATTTTTGCACCGTATTTTTGTTGATGTCAAAAAAGTACTTGTGCAAAATATTGAGTCGATAACTCCTAAAACACGCGGTTTTTTAAGCAAAAACATCATTTTTGAACGATCGTTCCTATTTTCTGCGTTTAAATTTTTTTGCTAACTTTAAAACTCTGGCTGGAAATCGCATTGAAACAGACAGACAGACAGACGGACATCGTTATTTGAACTCGTCTCGTCGTGCTGATCAAGAATATATATACTTTATATAGTTGGAAATGTCTTCTTCTCTGCGTTCATGACAAAGTTAGTATACTCTTTTTGCAAGAGTATAATAACAAGTAATTGCAATGTTTCGACCGATTATATTCAAGAATAAAACATTTCTTTGAAGAAAATCCTTTGTTTAACCTGTTATTTTATTTTCACCTAATATTGACCAATATTGGCACACTATATGGATTTATGCCCACGAAGATTTTGTGCCAAATATTGAGCTACTAACTCCAAAAAACATATATTTTTTCAAGAATAAATCCCTTTTTTTATTCATCATTTCCTTGGCAGCTATATGCAATAGTGGTCCGATCAAGACAATAAGAGATAAAACTCTAGACGGAGTTTGATCTGAAAGAGACAGATTGACATGGCTATAACCACTCGTCTTGTCCATGCCAATAAAAGATATACCAACTTCTATTTTTGTAGGTTACACGGCTCAAGAGATATAAACGTTATAAATCTTTACTGTATTTGAGCGAGGTCACGTCCATTTTAGTCATACCTGTTTTAAAACCACATATAATGAAGTCAAAATAAAAATCCTATAGACCCATTTCATTGACATTGGACATACTTATTTCTAAAAGATTTTGGTGGTTTCTTTGACAAACAAACTCATTCATAGCAACTAAGGATGGTATAGTCGTATATACTCGACAATATAATATCCTGCACAAACGGTCGGCGGTGACATGCCCCAAATCAAAAACCAGAAAGGGTGCCACTTTCAGCTTTACCGAAACTTATATATTGCAAACGTTTTATCAATTATTCTTATTCGAAAATCCTTTTTATCGTTTTCCTACCAAGAATTATATACTTTTTTCAAGATTTACAGGCGTAGCAACGCCCATTTTCTAATTTGTTTTGAAGAAACCAATGTGGTCATACTTCACTACATTTTGCAATCTTCTATCTCGTCTGATTACAGAGAAAACCATTTTAAGGTTTTCCTCTGTATGGGCTAGCCATGCCTATATGTTCGATTCTTCGGAATATATTCAAGCATCAAAAAACACACGTATTTGCTAAGTTTGGTTCGTTTATATTAAAGAACAAAAAAGTTTTAACAATAACCTTATTTTGAACCGATCGTTTCTATGGGAGTTATATGCTATAGTAGCCCGATACGGACCATTTTTGCATTATATCGTTGTTTATGTTGCAGAAGTTTTTGTGCAAAACATTGAGTCAATAAGTCCAAAAACAACGGCATTTGTAAAGCAAAAACCTCATATATGCCTTAGTAATCTGATCAAGCTGATTTTAATGCACTGTACACACTGTGTACCAGTGTATTTTGTGGTTGATTGGCTGAAATATATGTACGCATAGAAGAGGGGAGGTCGACTCCATAAAGTACATCAAGTAACCGGTGCCATCGCCTACAAACGACACCACTCTTTAATCTCCCTTGACTTTGGATCAGCTTAATTAAAATACCAAAGCTTTACTCACATCAAAAAAAAAATTGCTTCCCAATCTATGGACTCACACCCCAATCCCACTCAATAAAATATATGTCTCTAGGCGCCTTATCTGGTATGCAATTTTAAAGAGGGATGCTTAACGAGTTTGCATATTTGCAATTTCAGCTTTCTACCTTTCACATTTTTAGAGATATAGCAGTTTTAAGAAAACAAGTTTTGAAGTGGTAATGAAAGGAAGGAACCTGTTTTCATGTTTCTATCGCTTCTGGTGTTCGAGCTATCGACTTTGTAAAAAAAATGGGTAGTGCAGGTTGGGCTGGAAGGAGTGAGCGTGACAAAAATTCCATCAAACTTGTAGTAGCACATGATCACAAGAGTCTATCTTCCAAATTTCAAGTCTCTGGCACTTATAGTTTTCGGGAACCATTGGTGAGGATGCACAGACATAGCTACATCAACTCGTCTTGTCATCTTGGTCAAGAATATTTATAGTTTAAAGGGGTTACTCTACTCCTTTTTACTGTTAAATTAATTTCATTTTACACAAATTTAATATACAATTCATACACTGTGTGTACAAGGTATGAAAAAAGTCCGTTAAATAAGATTCAATATCAGAGAAAAGGAGTCTATCATAGTATGAAGGTAATAGGATCCCAATTTAGACCACGAAGTGCAAATAAGACAAAATAGTTCTGAACTGACCATTCGCAACATCACTTGTCAAGAAAAGAACGAACAAGTGTCGTGAAGAATTCTTGAATTCTTTAGACCAGCGTTTAATAAATTCAAAAACAGCTTTCACCTTATTAACGACAGTTGAGACTTATTGAATGAAGCAAAGTTTTGAATCAAAATGAACACCTAAATCGTTAACAAAAAAGACTCGTTCAATTTGGACATTATGAATCGAGAAAGTAAACAAGTGGTGATAAATCATATATTTATATTTAGAACAATTGAGAAATAGCAAATAAAGTGAGTACCAAGAGTGCAGAGAGAGTTGATCAGCCTGCAATAAACCATGGGAAATAAGGTCTGATAAGAAATAAACAATTTAACATCATCAGCGTAGATTAATACCTGAGAGTATGATGTCGATAGAGGAGATTATGGAAAAAAAATTTAAGCAAACGATTACCAAGATAACTTGTCTGGGCGACACCAGATTTTACTTTAACAAGCTCATGTGCAGAAGATCTAAACAACATCCGAGATCTGTTTGTTAAGTAAGATTGAGTCCAATTTGGAAGATTCAGTGTGAAGCGAAAAAGACTGAATTTCAATAAATACGAATCGGGTTAAACCGAGTCTAAAGCTTTACTGAAATCATTATATACGGCATCGGTTTGAGATTGCTGAACAAGACCTTTATTTACTAAACACGTGAGTTCAAGAAGATTGGTACAAGATGATCTTATTTTTCAAAAACCCATGCTGAGATTAACAATAATGTTTCATGCCTGGAAAGATAATTTTTTTAAAAAGATTGGAAACAGCATATTTTCGTTGACTTCGCAGAAACACATAAAAACAAGAAACTACATGTTTCCGAGAATAATATTACCAGTGTGTGTCATTGGTATCAGCACCATGATACTTTTTGATTTTCATCACTGTCATCACTGTTTGATCCACTTGAACTTTTATCGCCACTTATCGTCGTTGCGAAAATAATCCTTCAGGAATTATAGATTCTAAAGATTCACCGGGAAGAATCTGTACCACAATACCTAGCTAGACCGTGCGTCACTTACGGTTCTATGTTATTGTCTTCAGACCAACATCAAAACATTACAATTAAATGGTTACTGTAATTTGTCCATTCGAGCATATAGTTGCTGCATTTACCTACGATCTTAGTCTACAGATGGTCAAGTCATTTTTCAATTGCTGACATCTAAGGCTCGAGTCGGCTCGGGTATAGAAACAATATGGCAAAACTTGAATTCTGTGAAGCATTTGGAAAATCATATGCCGCGTACTTCTGGTCAGACTCACAAATTGTACTTCACTGGCTAAAACAGCAGTAAGTAACAATATCGACCTTTGAAATCAGGTAGCTGAGTTTCAAGAGATGACTTCAGATGGTGAATGGAAGTTTGTGCCGTCTCCTTTCAATCCACCGGACATTGTCTCAAGAGGGTGTACATCTGCTGTGGTTTTAAGGACCTGAATTTTTGCTACAACCTACTTCAGATTGTCCTCACCAGTCTCGTAAAGTTGATATTGATATGGACGTGGATTATCTAGATAAACGTAAAAATGCATTCGCCGTATTGGAGAAAAATAATTATTTGCTCGATCGACTTCAGAATATAAGGTGCCACAATCCTTGTATACGCGTCCTAGCCTGGATGCTTCGATTTGGAAATTACGCTAAAAACCATCATTTATTAGAACATCTAATACTAACACACAGCGAACTTCATCACGCCACAAATTGTTTAATATGGTACATTCAGCATCATTAATTTTCTTATGATGTCGAACTACTTTAACGATTTTTGCCATTGAAAAATTCATTGAAATTCATAACGTCGTTCATTGATGCTTCATTGGCATTTTAACTCGTCAGAGTTGGAAGACGTTTAGAAAATGCCTACGTCGCAAAAACATCCGTTTGTATTTCTCCTTATTAACGACACTTGAAATTTGTTGGATGAAGTAGAGTTTGAGATCGAAGACAACACTTTGGTCGTTAAAAACAGAGATACGTTATAATTGGACATTATCAGTGAAGTAAGTAAACAAGTGGGGCTTACATGTATTTGCATTTAAAACAACTAAGCATTAATACATTAAGTGAATACCAAAAGTACAGAGAGTTTAGAACAGTCTTCAATAGGCCATAAGAAACCAACTTCTTGTGAGAATGACACAACTCAACGTCATCAGCGTACGAACTGAAAAGTATGAAATCGATTAAGGGAGATCCCTGAGGGACACCAGAAGTTACTGAGACAGAGATTTTCCCATTGTTCTTGGTAATTTTAATTTTTTGCATATCTCCCGGTCTCACTCCAATTATTCAAAGTACTTAATGCCTTCAGGGCAACATGACTTTCTGGAACTCAATTAATAGATCTCTTGATCTTGTATTGACTAATGACTCCATTGGCATAGTTGTGTCCAGATGTGAACCTCTGTCTCTACCAGAAGATTATATCCACCCTACACCCTACGGAAATAGTTCTTGGTCTTCCGTCCAAGTCTTCTATTCCGAAGAGTGTCCCTTTTCAAAGATGTGTTTGTTTTCGCAAAACTAATTTCGATCTACTTTATTCTTTAATTGATCAGACAGATTGGTCCACATTATATAGTTGTAATGACTTATTATATGGCACTACATTTTTTTATGAAACCCTTTATGGCATTCTCAATTTGTGTGTTCCAATTGGCACTTCACCAACATTGTCCCTACGACCACCATGGTTTCCCGCCAATTGCCGAATCTGAAAAATGTCAATTCTAGACTTTATAAAAAATCTAAATTGTCTGGTTTACTGTGTCTGGCTTTTCTAGATATTCTGTAGTTCGATCACAGTTTTTCTCGCTTAATAGCTTTTGCCAAAAAAACTACTTGAGTCGATCCAAAAGAAAATTTTAACGCGATCCTAATCATTCTACAAATTTGTGAAATCTAAGCGTAGAATGACGTTGTATCCATCGTCATTTTTCTTAGATGTCGAGTCGTCCTCCGATGATCAGGGAATTTCAAATTTGTTTGCCGAGTTCTTCCAAGCAACTTATTCGTCCTTATCATCCTCGGGAACCTCATACTCATGCTCAATAAGCTCTATCAATGGCATTGCCTCCTCTGTTTTTAATCAAGGTATGGTTTTAAAAAATTTATCGGCTGTTAAAAGTTCGTTTTCCCCTGGCCCGGATAATGTACCTGGTTGCTTCTTAAAAAAGTGCGCGAATTCACTGTGCAAACCTTTATGGAAGATTTTTAGCTTGTCGCTTCTTAATGCCTTATTTCCCTCTATTTGAAAGAAGTTTTTTAAATTCCTCTTCACAAAAAGGGTAATAATATTTCCAATTATAGAGGCATATCCAAATTGTCTGTTATTCCCAAACTTGTTGAAAAATAATTATTGCAAGCTTGCAACACCAATGTAGGTCTGTGATGTCTCCTTCTCAGCATGGGTTCTTAAAAATGAGGTCAGCTGTTACCAATCTTCTTGAATTCACATGTTTGATAAATAGTGGTTTTGTTAATCAATCTCAAACCGATATCATATATACTGACTTCAGTTAAGCTTTTGACTCGGTTAACCCCGATTTGCTGTTATTAAAATTGGAGTTTTTGGGCTTTCCACCAAATCTTTAAGATTGGATAAAATCTTACTTAACAAAAAGTTCGCAACGCGTGTTGTTTATATCTACTGCATCTGAGCTTGTTCAAATAACTTCTGGTGTCCCTCAGTGAAGTCACCTCTGTCATCTTTTGTTTAATCTTTTCGTTAACGATCTCCCCTTGTCGTTATCACATTCTTACGGGTACTTTTGTACGCTGATGATGTTAAATTGTGGCTTTCTTATAAGGAACCTGCTTCTCATGGCCTATTGCAGGAGGATCTGAACTCTCTGCACTCTTGGAGTTCACTTAATTTGCTTTTGCCTAATTGCTCTAAATGCATGTAGCAACCCTAAGCAAAGTTGTTCTTGCTCACTGGCGCGCCCGCCAAAAAGGATCCAAATTGGTGACCCCGACGTGATAAAGAAAACAAGTAAATAAGCACAAGCGCCTCCACAAAACGCTACAAGCTTTCATTCGTCAACAACAACAAGCCAGCCATTTCAAGGTAATGTGTCTGTGCGAGAGCGAGCAACAGACTCCTATCAAAACTGCCCCTCGGTGACAAAAAACCGTCTGAGCTTTATTTCGAGATGAAACAAGTTGCAGGCACTACACTCGGTGATACAGCATTAAAAGGACTTTGGACCAAAAAGTTACCCGAAGCGGCGCAGGCCGTAGTCGCAGCCTCGAAAGGAACAGCTGCGGAATTTACCAAGATTATAGACTCAGTAATCCACGCCATTACCCTGCATCAGAAGATATACAGCGCAGTTCAAATCAAACGTTTCGATGTTTTAGAGGCAGCAGTGGCCGAGCTGACTAAAAGGTTCGAAACAACGTCAACGCGTTCACGATCACGAAGCCGTGGGAGCCCAAATCAATATCGACGCCGTCAGTCCCGTCAACAACAGTCTCAGTGTCGGATTCCAGAGCGTGCTGGTATCACCAGAAATTCGGCCAAAGCGCAAAAAAATGTCGTAGTCCATGCAACTCCTTACACCGCACCGCTGATGCAGTAGCTGCGGAAACTGCTGCACCGCTTTTATGATTACCAAATAGCGCGGTTAAATTGAGCGAAAAATTAACCGATGCACGCAAAGTATTTCGCTTACAAATCAGCGACAAAATTTCAAGCAGAACATTCTTTGTCGACACTGGGGCAGATGTCTCTATTTTGCCACTTACAGCCAAAACTTATGATTTACGTCCAACTTCTGCTACACTCTTCGCTGCCAACAGTTCTCCGATTAAGGTAATCGGTGAGAAACGAATTAAACTGGATCTAGGTCTTCGACGAGAATTTTTTTGGTCATTTCTTATTGTTGATGTTACTACGCCAATTAATGGAGCCGATTTTTCGCGTCATTATGCTCATTGAAATGCGACGCAATTTACTTATTGAAAACGTCACCAATTTGAAATCGTCTCAAACATCGCCTATCGCATGTCATGCCACCGACATAAAAACTTTTAATTCTAGCGATCCATCTTGGCCATTTTGTCAACGCTCATGGGATACAACCATTGCCCGAGAGACAGGACGTCATAAAGAATGTTTCAAAACCCTCAATGGTTACAGATCTTAAAAGTTTTCTAGCGATGACTAACTTTTATCGAAAATTCTTACCGCATGCAATTTCATATCAGCTTATACTGCAACAAGAAAGACGACGGCTATCTTTTAACATGGAACGCAGAGGCTGAACAGGCATTCGAGCTATGTAAAAAGGAGTTGAACAACGCAATGATATTGGCCCACCCGCTCAATTGGCTATACATACTGATGCATCGGCCACGGCTGTCGGTGCAGCTTTACACCAAATCGCCAAAGGCCAACTACAACCACTAGGTTTTTACTCAAAAGCGCTTACGAAAGCACAACGAAATTACAGCACGTATGATCGTGAATTAACCGCTATATACCAGAGTATATGGCATTTTTGTTTCATGATAGAAGGTCGAAGTTGCAACATATGTAGTTACTGACCATCGTCCTTTTAGATACGCGTTTCGACAAAAGCTCAAAAAGGCATCTCCTCGTCAAGTGCGCTATTTTATATTTTTTTATAGGGCAGTTTACAATTGACATTCGCCATATTTCCGGAAAAGACAATGTTACCGCTGATTTGCTTTCAAGAATTCAGTCCGTAGGCGCATCAATTGATTACGCAGAAATCGCCACAGCCCAACGAGACGACGACGAACTTCAACAACTTTTGAATAAAAACACACTGAAACAGCATTCAATGGTTCTTAAACCTCTTTAAATTCCTGGAAGCGATCTGCAATTAATGTGCGACACAGTTACGTCAAAGGTACGACCTTTTATTCCAAAACAGTTTAGAAACCGAGTCCTAAAGCTATAATTCACAACCTATCGAATCATCAGTTTTCGCCGAACTGATGTCTGCTATTGGTACAACGCATTTACGAACGACACCCTATCATCCACAATCGAACGAACTTATCGAAAGATGGCACGGTACATTTAAAGCAGCAATTCTATGCCATGATGTTATGCCATGATAGATGGACTCATTTTCTGCCTACTATTCTACTTGGTTTACGAGTCGCATTCAAACCTAATATAAGCAGTTCGACAGCAATGCTTGTCTACGGTACTACGCTACGAATGCCAAGCGAATTATTTTCTTCACCGAAAGCTACTGAACCGTCTTGTGAAACGGTTACAGAGTTTATCAAAGCTATGCAGAAATTACGCTCTACCGACACTGCATTTCATTCATTGCCAAAAAATTTTGTTTCTCCGCAACTGCAATCATCAACACATTTTTCGTGCGAAACGATTTAGTGCGTCCATCGCTAAGATCACCATAAGATGGACCATTTCAAATGTTAAAAAAATCAAAAAAGTTTTTAAGTTACTTATCAGAGGACGCAAAGTTAACACAAGCATCGATAGTTTAAAACCAGCTTTCACAACGCCGGCTGAATCAACAACACTCGAATTACCATCTTTACCCAGTTCGCAACAAATATCAACAAAAGCTGATATGTCAAATCGAATGGTTAAGTTTACCAAGACAATCAGCTGTTTCATCTAGGAGGGAAATACTGTGACAACCCTAAGCAAAGTTGATTCTGTTCACTGGCGCGCCGCCAAAAAGGATCTGTTCAACACTAAAAAAGATCCACTTTCTTCTTACTTTAACTTTTGACGCGTACGCACGCCGCTATAATTAAATCGTGAGAAATTTAATTGGTCACTTATACTTTCTTTTAAACATTATGAAAAATCTATCGAGATTGGAATCACGAATACAGTGGCATTAATATTAAGATCACTTCACGTATTTTAATTGAGATTCCAAATGCATATATATGACTTAATATCGTAGTAAGCCCCACTTGTTTACTTACTCGGTTGATAATATCCAACTGGAACGAGTCTCAATTTTTAATGATTTAGGTGTTCTCTTTGATCCCAAACTCAGCTTCATCCAACAAATTTCAACAGTCGTCAATAAGGCAAAGGGCATTTTTGGATTTATCAAACGTTGGTCTAAAGAATTCAATGACCCTAATATCACTAAAATTCTTTTCACGTCACTTGTACGTCCTATACTCGAATATTGCTGTTGTGTATGGTCACCACAATTTAAACCAGTAAGGGAGCTACATATTTTCGGTTGTGCCGAAACTTATATACTCTTGCAAATGTTTTCACAATTTTTTAAATTTGCCAATAAGAATCATATACGTAGCCACGCCTACTTTCTTATTTGTCTTAAAGAAGGCAATGTAGTCAAACTTCACTACATTTTTCAATCTTGTATCTCGTCTGTTTACAGAGAAGTCCCATTTTTATACTCTTGCAAAAAAAAATATATTATATATTTATACAAATAACGATGTCCGTCTGTCTGTTTCAATGCGATATACACCCAGAGTTTTAAAATTAGCAAAAAAATCGAAACGCAGAAATTTTTCTTCTCCTTGCAGGTAGTTGGTATGTAAAAATCAGTTTGATCGGAATACTATAGCATATAGCTGCCATAGGAACGATCGGTTAAAAATTATGTTTTTGCTTGAAAAATAGCGTGTTTTTGGAGTTATCGACTCAATATTTTGCACAAAAACGTTTTTGACATTAACAAAGATACCATACTAATACTAATTTGTCTTAAAAAAGGCAACATTTTTCAATCTTGATAGGCTCCTTTTCATTGACCTCCCTTTGATTCCCCAAACTTACTTGGTCAGATGAGTTGCAACGACCCACGATGAAATACATGAAACTTTGTCCCAATTATTATGCACAGATGCACAATTAACTATGCCCTTCATAACCCGTTTCGCGTTTTATGTATGTTCTACAATAATCTATATCAGGTCATCCCACCTGAAATTTCTTTCTCAACTCCTCCGTTCTGTTACCGTGAGTCCACTGTAGATTAGCGGCCTGAAAACAGCGGCTTTTGGATGGACGTTTAACACGGATTCATATTTAGTCTCTGACCACACATGGCTGGGAGTTGGGGCATAGCTGGCTTAATGCAAATAAATTTAAGTAATTCATAGCAGTACATTGTTATTAATAAATAAGCAACAAAAACAAGCTCAGATGCAGCAAATCTAATTAATATTTGCTAAGGTTTGGTTGTTAAGTAAGATTTAATCTAATCTTAAAGATGCAGTTCAAGGCTCCAATTTTGGTTAACCAAATCAAAAACCTTACTTAAGTTGGAATATGTGACATCTGAGAATGCTGAGTAAACCGATTCTTCACTAAGCATATGAATACCAACTAATTAGTATTTGCTGATTTAATTTTTTAGACCCCATGCTGAGATCATGGACTTACACGGAAGTATCATGCATGTATTAATAATTTTGCAAAAAGTTTGGAAGTCGCAGATAATTTGGATACGCCTCTATAATTGGAAATATCTGATTTAGAACCTTATGAAGAGGAATTATAAAAGAAAAAGCGAAAGAACTTGCGGTCAGAAAAGCGCAAAAAAATTCCTGTTAGCAGAAAACGTTGATAAAGCCAGCTGTGAGTCGAGGCACAGCAAGGTCAACAAGACGACCGAATCAATTACCTCTTATAGGCTTATACCAACAAATTTGGTAAATAGGGTGACAACACGAAATTAGCGAATATGTTGCCTCTCAAAGATAAGCAGCTATTGAATCGACAAAATGCAGAACCAAGAAGGGAGCTTCTAACTTTATTGCTATTCACTCAATGCTGGTGAAATGCAGGTATATGAAAGAATGATAGCAGCGGTTAAAGATTACAAGCAATCGTGTATGAAAGTCAAAGTCATCGACCAAAATAAGCCCCGTTTTAGTAGTACAGCTTCAACACCTAGTCCTGAACCAAGACCTATCAACAACCTGTCGGAGGCTTGATATATCAAGAGAAAGCATCCATATCTTTAAAGATAAATCGAGAATAGGATATGAGGCTGATGGTTTTTTCGTCCACGTTTTACTTCGTCGGTTCACACCGTATGAACAGCACGTAAAGAAGGCGAGAGAAATACAGATATGCTGGAATTTATTGAACAACTGTACAACTCAATAAATTAATGTCAATAGAATGTCAAGGTGAACTCGCAACAGAAAGTATGACATTACTGCTCCATAGCCGCAGACGATATGGTAAGGCGCTATAAATTCAAAGCAGCATCAGTCATCCGAAGAAAAGAATTCGTGACGTCTCACCATATATGCTTCCGTTGTCTTAGCAGTCATACGTTTAAAGACTGTAAAAAAAACTGGAGGTGCTATTAATGCAACAAATCATATAACAATTTGTTGCATGAAGACAACAAAAAAGAAAGTGGCTGCTGCGTACGAAATAAAGACCAGGAGACGCATCTTGTTGCAGCGGTTGTGCTTGTAAAATATGCAAACGGTGGGTATGAACAGTATATATGATTATATGATTTCAAAGAATTCTGATAGAGAATTTTCCCCCGACTAAGGAACTGTCTTTCTTTTTGAAATCGGAATTAAAGCTTGGAAAATATACGCACCCAAAGTTGACCTATCTTTCAACTGCAACAACATACTGAATTTTTTGAAAATTTGGCATCTTTGAGTCGGAATATCAGCGAAATTTGAATTCGAATCATTATCTGTTAATTTATGTTTTTAGGTACCAATAATATCGTGTTATATTGTAAATATCTTTTTTCTTTTGCATTTCTAGTTTTTAAATGGGAGATGTTTTCTGAACTGTCTATTTTTCGAGTGTTTTTCATCTTTGGTGGACAAACTCTAAAAATGCTTCCTCCAGATTTTGCATAATACGCTTCATAATATATTTCTCTACCTTACTGCAAAATTCAAGCTGCTCTTTCGGTTTTTATAACAAAAAGCTCAACCTCGCGCAAAAACAGCGAAAATGATGCTGCCACAGGTATAAGAAGAATTATGAAATGTAGGTAGATTCATTGTGACAGCTTTAATATGTTAATAAAGTGAAAATATTTTATTATGATTGGCCAAATTTACTAAGGGAAGCATCCTGTTGTGTTTATAGGCAGTGTAAACTGTGATGGTCTTTTGTATGGCAGGTACCAGTTCCAATGCTCCGATCGCAATAATACTTACAGAGATTCGGTCTGAGATACGTAGGAAGACTTCCTTTTCAATTTCAAATCTCTATCTTGAAAAACAAAACAGTTTTCCATACAACGACTTCAATTTGCTACCCTTCCTTTTCTTCATTTTGTATGGCAGCTACCACTTCCAGTGGTCCGTTTTCAAAGAAACTTTCAGGCATTTAGTCTGGGCACATAAAATTACTACTTGCAAAGTTCCGCTCTTCTTACAAACCAAAAAACTTTTTTATACAACGACTTAAATTTTGACAATTTTTTTTTAAAGAATTTGCCTTCAAACAAAAAAAATTTCATGCAATTATGTTTATTCGTTCAGAAGATATGATTTTTGCAACGTGATAAACTCAAGAAGGACCCCACTGTACGTCATTGCAATTCCGGTCTTATGGAAGCAGTTGGCAGGAAAATATTATTTGCCGCATCAGGTGGTAATTAGGACCGACAGCTTGATTATGAAGCTTAGGGTAGTGTTCGATGCTTCAGCGAAAACAAGCAATGGTTTCAGCTTGAATGACGTTATGCTGGTGGTCACAAAATTACAAAGAGATTTCTTCGATGTATTGACAAACTAGTGATTATGGCAATATGTGGTGACAGCAGACTGCATCCGAATTCGACAAGCAATCCAATCCATGTTAAAGAAAGCTGGAATACATCTAAGGAAAAGGATCGCCAACGATGAGAGAATCACAGAGAGTGTTATCAGAATTGGTGTGGCTAAGAGAATAGTCATACAAAACGATAAAACTGTTAAAACATTAGGCTTGCATTGGAATCCGAAAGAGACAAACAAATCGAATCACTAAGTGACTTGTGCTGTCGCAGCTAGCCAGAATTTTCAGCCTATTGGGGTGGCTTAATTCAGAGACACTTAAGGGAAGTGTTTCTTACAAAACTTATGGAGGACGCATTTTTCGTGGGACACCGAAATCGATAGTTGCCAAATAGATTTCTGACGAAAATTTTTAAATGAGCTTCCAAGATTGATGGAAATCAGCATTCTATTGGCAGCCGATGACAAGAAGGTCTACATGGATTTTGCGATGCTTCCAAAAAAATTTTATATTTGGCATTGCTCATTTAAATGGTATTCCAAATATCAAAAAAATCGGTAAAAATGCAGAATTTAGGAAAAGTTCGAGTTTGTGGGTCTTAGAAAGGGAAGCCATGAAAACCTGGGGTCTTTTTTGGTATGCAGTCTTAAAGGCGTATATTAACTGAACCTCATACATAATTTCAGATATATATATTTAATAGTTGTGGAGATATACTAATTTTAATAAAAATAGACTGGAATTTACCCAAAATTTAAGTATGCCGACCTTTGAGGGCTAGTCAAAATACAAAGGGGTATTTTCTGGTATGCAGTCTAAAGGAGTTGTATAAACTTAGTCTACGTACAAAATTTCAGGTTCGTACCTTTAACAATTTTGAAGTAAGCACTATTTGAGGGATAATTGTAGCAGGGGGAAACTTGTGATATGCAGTTTTAAAGAAGTACATTTATTGAGGGTGCATACAAAGTTTCAGGTTCGTCTTTTGTATAGTTTTAGAAATATACAAATTTTTGTTAAAAATAATTTAAATTTACCGAAAATTTAAGTTTGATGGTCTTTGAGGGGTAGTCAAAATACAAAGGGGTATTTTCTGATATGTTGTTTTAACGACATGTATTTACTGAGTCTACGTACAAAATTTCCAACTTTACTTTTTATAGTTTCGAAGATATAGTAATTAACAATGAAACAGCTTTTGCGTGGTAATGAAGGGGAGGGGAGGAAATTTTGGTACGGAATCTTTTAGATCTTCATTTCCTGAGTCTACTACCTACTTTCATGATTCTAGCACTTCTGGTGTTCAAGTTATAGCCTTTTCAAAAAGAGGGCGGTGCTGGTTGGGTAGGGAGTGGGCGTAGCACAAAACCGTTTAAACTTGATTTGCATCACGTGTCTATCGTCGCATCAAGAGAAGTTGTACCCAGCCAGCTAAAAGCGTGCAACATTTGGTAGCAAGGGCTAGAATGGCTGGCATTGCCTTGCAGTCAATCGCCATCACAACGAAAAGAGGAAGCAGCAACCATATCAACAATGTGGCAAACAAGAAAGAGGTCTTGCGCATCTGCTCAAAAGACACTCCTCCATAAGTAAATTACACTTTATTACAAAACTGCGCACTAAAAGCACTTTACCAACATGTCTCACGTCAGATGAGTGAAGAAAAGCAGAGATAAAAGTGATAAAACTGCAACAATAAATGAATTTCAAGTATGAAATCCAAGACATAGTTTTTGAAACCAGTAACGATGCTATCTTCGGCCTTGCCAAAAATTGTATACTCTTCACGACCTCTTTTTTTGCAACGCCCATGTTGTTTTTGGAATCTTAGTTCTTTTTATCCACATAGCCTTTATACCAATTTCCATTGTTATACCTTGAATACATTGGATTGCCAGAAATATGGAAATAATGGGTTTTGGTCATAAGTGGGCGGTGCTACGCCCATTTTGATATGAATATAGTTTTTAAGCCACACTCTGAACATTTAAATGGAGTTCCAAGTCAATTAGTTAAGAAACATAAAAGTTTTCCATACAACGACTTAAATTTGCTTCTCATCCCCTTTTTTATTTTGTGTGGCAGGTACCAGTTCCAGTAGTCCGATTTCAATGAAACTTTCAGGAATTTGGTCTGGCTGCGGTGTACTTGTAAAATTTCAGTGCTTCAAAATTGAAGGAGGAGTTTACATACATTCAGACGGACGAACAGACGGACATGGCTATATCAACTCGTCTTGTCACCCTGATGAAGAATATACGTACTTTGTATAGTCGGCCACGCTTCCTTCTGAGTGTAACAAACTTCGTAACAAAAATATAATACATTGCACTTCGTGAAGAGTATAAAAATTGCTTTTTCACTTGTATTCGTTATTTGGGTGCATCTTAGCCAAAATTTGTCTGACGATGTCGATGTATTTTTACACCTCTTTATACCTCCAATAACCGTGTTAATTTTCAAATCGATCCATTGGGCAGTTTTTCCAACCTTTTACTCACAGCTGAACAAAAGAATTAAACGATCAAATTTTACATTTTTAAACATAGTTTCATTCATCATTTTCAAATCATTTTCATAAAAATAATAAAATCAATATATTTTTCCACTTCTTTTCCAATTTGGCGTGAGTAACTTGGTTAATTTGAATAACAAATTAGGAAAAAAGCTAAGAAGCTTGTATACAGTTTTAAAGAGGTGTATTTACTGATTCTGCATGCAAAGAATACAAATTTAATAAAACCCTTATTTGTAAGAAAATAAAAGGGAGAGAAGAAAATTGGGCGTTTAAATTTCTTCAAACTGAAAGTAGTGCATAGCTGCATGAGTGTATCTTCCAAATTTCAACTCTCTAGCTATTAAAGTTCTGAGAACCATTGGTACGGACAGACGGACGGACGAAAATGGCCAGATTGAGTTCTTTTGTCAGCATACAATAAACTCGCTCTGACACAGAAAACGGTCTTAGTACGACGAATAAAGATAACTGGCGACCAACAAGGTTTCGAATCTACTAAAAATAAAGTTCAAATCTTAAAGTTTTTTTAATTAAAAAAAAAACTAGAAAGGGCGGTTTGGTCGAGTACACTCAACCATATAATACCCTGCAAACACGGTAGGAGGTGTGACGTCCCAATTAAAAAAAAAACTTATATTTGGCTTCACCCATTTAAATGGTGTTCCAAATATAAAACAAATCGGTAAAAAATACGGTATTTAGGAAAAGTTCGAGTTTGCGGGTTTTTGAGGAGATGCCGTTAAATAGAGGTGTGTTTTTTGGTATGCAGTCTTAAAAACGTATGTTAACTAAGCTTGCATACCAAAATTCAGACACGTATATTTCATAGTTGTGGAGATATACCGATTTTAGTAAAAATAATCTGAAATTTACCCAAAATTTAAGTTTGTCGGCCTTTGATGGGTAGTCCAAATACAAAATGGTAGTTTCTGGTATGCAGTCTTATTGAGTCTGCATACATAGTATCAGGTTCGTCTTCTTTATAGTTGTGGAGACATACGAATTTTTGTTAAAAATAAGTGCAATTTACCAAACATTTAAGTTTGAGGGGTAGACAAAATACAAAGGGGTGTAAATACTTAGTCTACGTTAAAAATTATAGGTTCGTACCTTTTTCAGTTTTGAAGTAAACACTATTTAAGGGATAATAATAGTAGGGGGAAACTTGCGATACGCAGTTTTAAAGACGTACACTTATTGAGTCTGCACACAAAGTTTCAGGTTCGTTTTTCGTATAGTTGTAGTCAAAATACAAAGGGGTATTTTCTGGTATGCAGTGTTAACGACGTATATTTGTTTTTGGAGTTATCGACTCAATATTTTGCACAAAAACTTTTTTGACATCAACAAAGATACAATGCAAAAATGGTCAAGATCAGGCTACTATAGCAAATAGCTCCCATAGGAACGATCGGTTAAAAATACAGTTTTTTTTTTTTTATTTTTATTTATTAAGGCATACGGGGTACTTGTAACCCCTTTGTGTCCTTCTTGCTCCATACATTCCGCCCTTATTGGGCTCTCCAGTTAACATACTTAAGTTAACATTTACATTTCACATATAACATTATACAAAACTAATAACAATTACAAAACTATTATCACATTACAATAATCCAGCTGTCCGGGACATCAGACTTCTGGGTTGCCGCCTGTTGAGTCTTCTGAGGACCCGTGGTCTGGCCAGGCCTGCTGCCAGACGGTTTTTGTGCCTCACCAACCGGTCATTGTACCGACTGGAGTGTATATTAATTTGGTCAAAGACCGTTGCCACATTAAGGTCTCTGTGTAGTATGCTGCCCCTCACATACCAGTCGCACCCCGTGATCAGCCGTAGCATCTTATTCTGCGCCGCTTGGATCCTCTTTATTTGACTATCACAAGCCAGCCCCCAGATTTGGCACCCATATCTCCAAATCGGGGCAATGACCTGGTTATAGATGGTCAGTTTGTTTCTCAATGCCAACTTGCTGTCCCTTCTTAGTAGCCAGTAGTGTTTGGCCACCGCAGCTCTTATCCGTATCCTCATTGCTGTAACCTGCTTTGCGAAGGTTAGCCTACGGTCCAGCACTATGCCAAGGTATTTGGCGGAGTCGGGCTGCGGTACAGGTGTCCCCTCAATGACTACTGCCGCCGGCTTTCTGCGTCGCAGGCTGAAACATACATTGGCTGACTTTCCGCTGTTGATGCCTATATTCCATCGTCTGGCCCACCGTGCAAACGTTGCGGCGTACTCCTGCACTCCGTCGGCTGCATCGTGTTCGCACGATGACCTGTATGTCATACACACGTCGTCTGCAAAAGTGGCCAACATGGTGTTCTCAGGATCCGGTTGCGGCATGTCGTATGTGTAGAGGCAGTACAACAGAGGGCCAAGGACGCTGCCCTGAGGTACCCCTGCTGCTACTCCGTACTGTGCTGACACGGCCGAATGAAAGCGAACCGTGAATCGTCTTTCCTCCAAATATGATCGCAGCAGCAAAAAGAATGGTGCAGGCAATGTTTCCTTTATTTTGGCCAAGAGTCCAGTATGCCATACCCGATCAAACGCCTCTCTAACATCCAAGAAAAGAGCGTTACAATACTCCTTCCTGTCAAATGCAACTACGATTTGATCGACGACCCGATGGAGTTGTTCGACAGTACAGTGTCCAGCTCGAAATCCGAACTGGTGCTCAGGAATAATTCCCCAAGAATCCACAATCCTAACAATCCTGGCGGCAATCAGTCTCTCAAACACCTTCGAGATCGAAGGGAGGAGACTGATCGGCCGGTAGGACGCAGGGTCCTTTTCCGGCTTGCCAGGCTTGTGGATCATGGAAATTATTCCAAGCTTCCACTGAGAAGGGAAGCATTGCAACCTCAACATGGCGTTAAAAATTAACGTAATGTAGAGAATCGCATGACCGGGCAGTGCCTTTAATGTGGCGTTGCAAATGGCGTCATGGCCAGGGCTTTTCCCCACTCTCTGACGACTTATGACTTCTGCAATTTCTTCAGCGGAAAACGGCCTGATGGGCAAATCCATTTGGAGCGGTTGTTCCAACTTCTCACACGTCTCCTGAACTTGCTGCTGGCTGGCAAGCTCAAACGGCTGGAAGCGACTTGCGAGGTGTCCAGCAAACACCTCTGCTTGCTCCAAGTCAGACCTACACCAGGAACCATTATGAATCAGAGGCGCCTTTCTGATGCACCTCCTTTTAATGGCGCGCGTTGTTCTCCAAAGTGAATGCGTCGCATCTGATTCGGTGCCGGTATTAGCCAACCTCTCGTCAAACCACGCCGATCTGTGCATAGCCAGTGCATGTCGGAGCTCGCTATGTGCTCTATTCCAGGCTGTTTTGTCGAGTGGGTGGCGAGACCTCATCCATCTGGTGCGTAGTCGACGCTTTTCCGTGATTAGATCTAGGATCTCCCGGGGTAGGGGGATTCCTGCTGCAGCTGGTCTTTGAGGAGGGCTGCGAGTAGCTATGATTGCTGCGGCCTTGACTTGCTCAGCAAACAAGTCAATAGCATCCTCGATGTCATTTACTGTGTTTAAATTGAGATCAGACGGTAATGATCGTTCCAACCTCTCGTGGAACACCTCCAAGTCGGTGCGCCTGGTTATTAGGCGCTCCGTCCTTGGATATGCTGTTGCAGTTGCATCCAACGTGATGATAAGCGGCAGATGGTCAGAACAGAGCTCAGGGATGGCTTCTATGCTCAGATTGGTGGCAAGGATACCACTCGATAAGGCAAAGTCAATGCAGCTTGGCGAACCTCTCCTGCCGTACGGGAACCGCGTGGGACCGCCCGTCGCCACCGCGTTCACCCCGGTGCCCAAGATGAAATCCGCAAGCTCGCGACCCCTCTGGTTACTTTTACCTGATCCCCAAAGCCAGTGAGATGCGTTCCAATCTCCCGCAATCAGGAATTTCGGGCGATACTGGTCGAAGATACTGTCGTACTCATCTTTAGCCCATGCAAACCTCGGAGGACAATAAATCGCTCCAAAGTTGATTGCTCCGAGTTCCGTTTGGATGACTGCTGTCGCTAGTTGGACCTTTCCTGTGGCAACCGGCTTTAACGGGAAGTGTACCAGAGTGGACTTAACCAGTATAGCAGCTCCACCTCTGGCGTTACCAGTACTTGGGTCATTGGCTGGATAGGCTTCATACCCCAAACAGCTTAGGGGCCCTTTCCTCACTACAATGCGTCTCATTGAGTAGTAGGACATCAATGTCCTGTCGCTGCACAAAACTTTCAAGTTCGTGCAGCTTTTTGGATACGCCATCGGCGTTCCACACTAGGATGCGTAAAGGCATCATTATGGTTTCGGCTGAGCTTGCAGAGCAGTGAGCAAATTCAGTATTTGCCCCTGTTGCCTCATCATCATCACCATAATTTCCATCTGCTTCTCTTGAGCTGATCGAAATTCATTGATCGTGCTATTGAGAGCCTGCAGAATGGACTCAAGGCTGCTATCTTTGGTTGGTGGGTGCTGGGTTGCTTCCCATCTGGACGCACTGCGACTCCTGGCGTTGAGCTGTCTCTGCTGCTGTTGTTGTTGCTGCCGTGGCTCCTGAATTTGTGGCCAGTCTTGTACGCTCCCTCTTGCTGCGTCAGCATAAGAAATACCTTCGCGCCTTTTAACAGTGGGTCCTCGTGTATCACGAGGTTTGCTGACTGCAACATTAGCTCCCTCACCGCGCTTGGGCTTGTTGCGTTTCAGCATCGCTTGGTGTTTGGCGCATCCCGAATAGTTGGCAGGGTGCTGCTCACCGCAGTTGTAGCACGTGCAAGGCTCTTCCCGCGGCCGTGTGCAGTTCTTCGACTGGTGCTCTCCAGCACATATCACACAAATGTGTGGTTTGCGGCAGTATTTCGCAGTATGTCCAAACTGCTGACATCGGCGGCATTGGACCAGATCCTTACTCTTGCGAAGGAGTTCCACTGTGACTCTCATACGGCACAGTTTTTTAATTGCTAGCACTTCCTTATTATTGGGTGCACTAGCTATGTTCAGAAAGAACATGTTGACGGGTTCGGCATCACGGACGCCAGGCTCGCTGCGTTTCTTGGGCGTAAAGACGTCAAGCACCTTATGACCCATCTTGTCCATGTCCTCTTTGATATGGTTGTGCAGCGTGCTATGATGCAGCCCCTTGATGCACACTTTGTATGGCCGGTCCTCCTTAAGCTGGTAGCAGTGGAACTCGTATTTTTCTTCTTCCAGCCAGCTGACGAGGCTGCGAAAGGTGGTAGCATCGGCTGCATAGAGCCGTAAGACTCCACTCATCGAAAATTTTGTATCCACCATGTTCTCATCGGTGATTTTACTGATACCCTGCATCAGTAAATTTACATTGTTGATGCCCTCCATCACTATTGGTGGTGGCTTGGGCATGGCTTTAGCTGTTTTTTCCGTAGCTACCCGATTAGTCGCTACATTTGCAGCCTGATGGCTTGAACTGGGCAGATTGTCCAGGTCGTCAACGTCATTGCGCTCCTCGGTCTCCATTTCAGGTGCGAATTGAGTGGCTAGCAGCCCAAAGCGATTTGAGCTGCCCTTGTACATCAGTGGTTGTCCTTTGGGTGCCTTGTCAAAAGCTCCCTTTTTCTTGTCCATAATAGGAGACATACCCGGAATGGCTTTGCGCTTGACAGTTTGGAAGCGCTGCGACGCTCCGTCTCCAGATGCACAACATTGGCTGTTGGTGCTGATTTTATCAATACATGAGGTGGTGCCAGTAATTGGTGTTGCTACGGGGGCGATTATCATGTTTAGCTCAGGCTCACTAATTGCATGTCGAAATGTTTCTCCAAGAGTTTTATTTGTAGCAGCCTTAGCTGCTTTCTTCTTTGGCTTCAAAATTCTTTTATTTGCCATTGCAGCCTAAAAGTATGCAAATATGTTGCAACGATCCGAGGACTCGAACCAATTAAGCTTTAAGCACACGAACAGCTGATAGCTCCGCGTGCCGGTCAGGCGGCCACTGTGGCCTGAGCCTAGATTTGCGAGAATATTCTTTTCACAATTTAAATTACTGTTGGTAGCACGTAGATTCCACTGCACTTGACTACTGAAGTCAACTAATAGTTTATCTGCCACAATTGTGGGCTTGTTTTTTGGGTTTGAACACCAATAAATCAGTTTATTCTTCGATCACTTCACGCACGCGTTCTACACCTCGCGAAGCTTACACAAGACCAGTTTCTGTTAGAAAAACTTTTTTGTTCTTGAATATAAGCAAACCAAACTTTGCTATTACATGTTTTTATTAATGCCTGACTAAAATCCAGAATTTTATAAAAATTGGACATAAGGGCGTGGTACCGCCCATACAACTAAAAACTTAAAAATGAGACTTCTTTGTAAACAGACGACATACAAGATTGAAAAATGTAGTAAATACTTAGTCTACGTTAAAAATTTTAGGTTCGTACCTTTTTCAGTTTTGAAGTAAACACTATTTAAGGGATAATAATAGTAGGAAGAAACTTGCGATACGCAGTTTTAAAGACGTACACTTATTGAGTCTGTACACAAAGTTTCAGGTTCGTTTTTCGTATAGTTGTAGTCAAAATACAAAGGGGTATTTTCTGGTATGCAGTTTTAACGACGTATATTTACTGAGTCCACGTACAAAATTTCCATCCCTACCTTTTATAGTTTTGAAGATACAGTAATTAACAATTCAACACCGTTTGCGGGGTGGTGAGGGGAAGGATGCAAAATTGTTGTATGCAGCTTTGTAGATCTTCATTTACTGAGTCTACATACCGGTTCTCGGTAACTATAAAAGATAGAGACTTGAGATTTGGAGGACAGACTCGTGATGCTCGGCAGCAGATCAAGTTTGAACGGTTTTGAGCCACACCCACTCCTTCCCGCCCAACCAGCTACGCCCACTTTTTGAAAAGGCTATAACTTAAACACCAGAAACGTTAGAACTATGAAAGTCGGTATGTAGACTAAATATATACATTTTTATAGAACTTTGTACTACAATGTCCCCCCCTCCCCTTCTTTATCCTATTCTTAAGACTGCATACAAGAAAATACCCCCCTGTATTTAAGACTACACCTCAAAGACCTTCAAACTTAAATTTTTCGTAAATTCCACTTTTTTTTTACAAAAATTTGTGTATCTCCACAACTATAACAGATACGAAATTGAAACATTGTATGCAGACTTAATAGATGCATGTCTTTAAAACTGCTTACCAAATTTTTTCCTCCACCCTTTATTACCCCTCAAATATTGTTTGCATGTCAAAGCCTACATCTCCGAAATTGTTGAAGGTACGGACCTGAAATTTTGTTCGTAGACAAAGCATTTAAAATTTCTAAAGACTGCATACTAGAAAATACCATTTTGTATTTGGACTTTCCATTAAAGGCCCGCAAATTTTTAAATTTTGGGTAAATTTCAGTTTGTTTTTATTAAAATGTGTATATCTCCTCAACTATGAAATATACATGTCTGATATTTTGTATGCAGATTCACTTAATATACGTCCTTTAAACTGCATACCGAAAAACATCCCTTTATTTCATGGCTTCCCCCCTCAGAGATCGACAAACTCGAATTTTTCGAAAATTCTTCACTTTTGACTGATTTTTAACTAATGATGTAAAATATTAAAATTGCCCAGTATGATGTTGAAGGGAAATTATTGAATAGTGAGTAGAGCAACGACCTATTATAGCCGATACAAATTGAAGGTACAGAGTATGTAAGTCGTGCACTACTCATTGCAATTTTTTACTGGTTTTCTTTTAGTACGGACCATAGATTTTTGGTCCATTTCTCCAATCACTGCATAATTGGAATCATATCAACCCACACTTCTTTTATTTCTTGGACCCCACTCGCTATGTTAGTGAACCAGTGTCGACAGTGGCGCACTTGCGTCTCGAATAGGAAGAAGAAGGCGAGGCGGTTGAAAAGCGCAACAAACTTAAGCCATTCCAATATTCAACTGTCGAACTTAACATACGCTTAATATAAATTTTGCACACTGTTGTCTCCTATAAATATGTATCCGCATTTGTAGCAACGAAAACATTTTGATACATTTCCTAAAATACAGGAATTAGTGTAATCAACAGAGGAACAGTTTCATTAACATGAACACGATAACATTTTGTTTAAAACCAGCCAGAATCAGTCGATTTACAGCCATACTTTGTATACTAAAAAAAATACTTTTATCAAAATATACTACACTTTTTAAAAGGGCTGTAACTCGAACACCAGATGAGTATGTAGACTCTACAAAACTGTATCCCTTAAATGTTTCCCCTTTTTCCCATTACCCCCCAAACAAATATAGCACACAAAAATATGTCACAAAATAACGATTCCTTTTGATATTTTTTATACCCTGTACATACTGTACCAGGGTATATTGTGTTTGTTTGGCCGAAATGTATGTAACGCAGAAAAGGAGGGGGAGGGGGACCCTATAAAGTATATATATTCTTGATCAGGACGACAAGACAAATTGATGAAGCCATGTCGGTCCGTCTGTCCGTCCGACCGTCCGTCCGTCCTCACCAATGGTTCTCGGAAACTATAAAAGATAGAGACTTGAGATTTGGAGGATAGACTCGTGATGCTCGGCAGCAGATCAAGTTTGAACGGTTTTGAGCCACGCCCACTCCTTCCCGCCCAACCAGCTACGCCCACGTTTTGAAAAGGCTATAACTTGAACACCAGAAACGCTAGAACTATGAAAATTGGTATGTCGACTAAGTATGTAAAGACCTAAAAAACTGCATACCCAAATTTTCCCCCCTCCCCTTAATTACCCCACAAAAAGTGTTTTATTGTTAATTACGATATCTTCAAAACCATGAAAGGTACGAACATCACATTTTGTGTGTACACTCAGTAAATACATATCCTTAAGACTGCATACCAGAAAATACCCCTCTGAATTTAGGACTACCCCTCGAAGACCATCAAACTTAAATTTTTCGTAAATTTCACTTTTTTATACTCTTGCAAAAATAGTATATTAACTTTGTCATGAAGTTTGCAACGCAGTAAAGGAGACATTTCTGACTATATAAAGTATATATATTCTTGATCAGCACGACGAGACGAGTTCAAATAACGCTGTCCGTCTGTCCGTCTGTCTGTCTGCCTGTTTCAATGCGATTTCCAGCCAGAGTTTTAAAGTTAGCAAAAAATTTAAACGCAGAAAATTTTCTTCTCCTTGCAGGTATTTGGTATGTAAAATTCAGTTTGATCGGATGACTATAGCATATAGCTCCCATAGGAACGATCGTTCAAAAATGACGTTTTTGTTTAAAAAACCGCGTGTCTTAGGAGTTATCGACTCAATATTTTGCACAAAAACTTTTTTGACATCAACAAAGATACCACGCAAAAATGGTCAAGATCGGGCTACTATAGCATATAGCTGCCATAGGAAGGTTCGGTCAAAAATTATGTTTTTGCTTCTAAAATAGCGTGTTTTTGGAGTTATCGACTCAATATTTTGCACAAAAACTTTTTTGACATCAACAAAGATACAATGCAAAAATGGTCAAGATCAGGCTACTATAGCATATAGCTCCCATAGGAACGATCGGTTAAAAATACAGTTTTTGTTAGAAAAACTTTTTTGTTCTTGAATATAAGCAAACCAAACTTTGCTATTACGTGTTTTTATTAATGCCTGACTAAAATCCAGAATTTTATAAAAATTGGACATAAGGGCGTGGTACCGCCCATACAACTAAAAACTTAAAAATGAGACTTCTTTGTAAACAGACGAGATACAAGATTGAAAAATGTAGTGAAGTTTGACTACATTGCCTTCTTAAAGATAAATTAGAAAATAGGCGTGGCTACGTATATGATTCTTATTGGAAAATTAAAAAAGGATTTTCTAATAAGAATAATTGTGAAAACGTTTGCAAGAGTATCTAAGTTTCGGCATAGCCGAAAATAGCTCCCTTACTGGTTTTTATTCAACCTTTACTATTTCTTTTCTGATATTACACAGAGAACAGATTTGTATGTTTGTAACGAATAAACTCAACAACTACTCGCTATTAAAATGCTTCATTATCCCTGAGTAACATCGGCTTTATTTTTATTCGTTTGTTAATGAAGTGCAAAAGAATAAAAATAAAGTTAGCAAAAAAATTTAAACGCAGAAAATTTTCTTCTTTTTGCAGGTATTTGGTATGTAAAAATCAGTTTGATCGGATGACTATAGCATATAGCTCCCATAGGAACGATCGTTCAAAAATGATGATTTTGCTTAAAAAACAGCGTGTTTTTGGAGTTATCGGCTCAATATTTTGCACAAAAACTTTTTTGACATCAACAAAGATACCGTACAAAAATGGTCAAGATCGGGGTACTATAGCATATAGCTGCCATAGGAAGGATCGGTCAAAAATTATGTTTTTGCTTGAAAAACAACTTGTTTTTGGAGTTATCGACTCAATATTTTGCACAAAAACTTTTTTTACATCAACAAAGATACTGTGTAAAAATTGTCAAGATCAGATTACTATAGCATATAGCTCCTATATGAACGATCGGTTAAAAATACTGTATTTATTAGAAAAACTTTTTTGTTCTTGAATATAAGCAAACCAAACTTTGCTATTAAGTGTTTTTATTAATGCCTGACTAAAATCCAAAGTCTTATAAAAATCGGACATTAGGGCGTGGTACCGCCCATACAACTAAAATTGAGACTTCTCTGTAAACAGACGAGATACAAGATTGCAAAATGTAGTGAAGTTTAACTACATTGCCTTCTTTAAGACAAATTAGAAAATGTGCGAAAATGTATGATTCTTGTTGGAAAATTTAAAAAGGATTTTCAAAAAAGAATAATTGTGAAAACGATTGCAAGAGTATATAAGTTTCGGCATAGCCGAAAATAGCTCCCTTACTAGTTTTTTATTTTGATAATCAACAAAATGACGGCCGCAGAAAGTCAGTTTTTCGGTTTATTGACAAAAAATAAAAGTAAATTGATTATAAAAAATTTAAATTTAAAAAAAAATTTAAGTCCTTCAAGTAAATTCATCGAGCGGTTTTTAAATGACAGTGGTCACCGCAAACACCTACATAAATAAAAAAGTTTTGTGAAGACTTCGTTTAAAGTTTTACGTTTCTGCTAGCGAGCGTCATTATTTTGTTGAATAGCTCGAAAATTATTCTTCAGATTGTCTTGAAATTTTCAGAGAATATTTTCAAAATTTTCTTAAAATTCCAAAGAGACGTAACCCCTTAATATCTTGGCTATATAAAAAGCTACAGCTGCCTGTTTTCCAAGGCATAGAGCGAATAGTATTGTTCCTTAAATCTACAGAATTCAGTATGCGCACCTTAAAAAAATCAATTTGCTAATTTAACATAAAGTTTTAGCTGAGTTTTGAGTTCAGCAACCAGTTCAGCTTTTCTATGAGCCCGTGCCCATACAGAAGAGTATTTGTAAGCTTAAAAATACGACTGGGAAGCTTAAGTGAAAATTTTATATATAAGTATATCTCATACATATATTTACCTGGAATTTTTTCATCCAATATATTTAAACACAGCATATTTTTGTCAAAAGGACATCGTGACATTTTTGAGAAACAACATATGTCTGCAATAGGTAAGACTCCACATTGTGAACTTGAATTTATATTTACAATTTTCTTTCCACTTGAAAATTCCTTATTTAGGCCAAAGTTTTTATTCCTGTTTTGAATTAAACTAAGATTCTTGGAGTCATCAATTAAATTTGAGAGTTGTGTATTTTCAGCATCAGAAAAAATGCAAGTATTATTTATATTAATATCCATTAGGCTATCAAGTTCATTAGATTTTGCTGAGACTCCAGTTGATGGCATCAAAATATTTTGCTTTTGAAACATCAAATACTTTTCAACTTGAATAATATCGACGTGAGATGAGAACAATATTGAAAAGTTTCCGTTTGCAAATACTCCGGATAAACTATTTAATCTAAATAACAACAAATGCATGTTATTTATTTAAAAAATATGAAACACAAATAGCAAATAAGAATTATGTTACCACAATTACCCTTTATGGAATGAGATAAGTTAACTTGTGACTAAATTTTACATTATTAATTTATTCAAAATGTATTAATTCAATTATTTATTCAAATATGAGATGGCGAGTCATCATTCAATGGCGCGGGTAATTCAATGGAGTTAACTTCGCTAAGTTCATAAAATAAGGAATCCAACCAGAAATAGACGATGACTAAGTCGACGATACAATACCAAAAACGCCCGTGTTTTGATGCTTTTTAATCAAAATTGATCTAAAAAATTATACTGAATTTTCTAGTGCCACGCAAAATTGTTTCATTGAATTGATATTTCCCATGATCCTAATAGCATACGGACTTCATTGTTTAAACTCTTTGGTTATCAGAGATATGAAAATATCAAACTGTGGCAGGAGTTTGTGTGTGTACAGACAGACGGACATGTCTATATCAACTCGACTATTCATACTAATCAAGAATATACTCGTATGTACTATGTACCATCGATTCTTATTCAACTTTACAGTATATTTAAGTATTACAAAAAACTTATTTTCAATGATCGTTCCAAACAAACAAAACTTCAATCTAGCAAAAACATTTGTATTGACGTTATATGCTATAGTGCGTCAATCAACAGATACAAAATGCATGCAAGTATAAGACAACGTTCTGCACTTTCATAGTTTCGCTAACGTTAAGTCTGAGCGAGCAGATTAGCATACCATCAAAACCAAAACATCGCTTGCCCGTTCTGTCACCGTACCAACATACCAACACACAAGTGTAAGAGGAAACAAGTAAAATATATTTTTATTCTTTTGCACTTCATTAACAAACGAATAAAAATAAAGCCGATGTTACTCAGGGATAATGAAGCATTTTAATAGCGAGTAGTTGTTGAGTTTATTCGTTACAAACATACAAATCTGTTCTCTGTGTAATATCAGAAAAGAAATAGTAAAGGTTGAATAAAAACCAGTAAGGGAGCTATTTTCGGCTATGCCGAAACTTATATACTCTTGCAAACGTTTTCACAATTATTCTTATTAGAAAATCCTTTTTTAATTTTCGAATAAGAATCATATACGTAGCCACGCCCATTTTTATACCCTGTACATACTGTACCAGGGTATATTGTGTTTGTTTGGCCGAAATGTATGTAACGCAGAGAAGGAGGGGAGGGGGACCCTATAAAGTATATATATTCTTGATCAGGACGACAAGACAAATTGATTAAGCCATGTCCGTCCGTCTGTCCGTCCGTCCGTCCGTCCTCACCAATGGTTCTCGGAAACTATAAAAGATAGAGACTTGAGATTTGGAGGATAGACTCGTGATGCTCGGCAGCAGATCAAGTTTGAACGGTTTTGAGCCACGCCCACTCCTTCCCGCCCAACCAGCTACGCCCACTTTTTGAAAATGCTATAACTTGAACACCAGAAACGCTAGAACTATGAAAGTTGGTATGTTGACTAAGTATGTAAAGACCTACAAAACTGCATACCCAAATTTTCCCCCCTCCCCTTAATTACCCCTCAAAAAGTGTTTTATTGTTAATTACGATATCTTCAAAACCATGAAAGGTACGAACCTCAAATTTTGTGTGTACACTCAGTAAATACATATCCTTAAGACTGCATACCAGAAAATACCCCTCTAAATTTAGGACTACCCCTCAAAGACCATCAAACTTCAATTTTTCGTAAATTTCACTTTTTTTTTTACAAAAATTTGTATATCTCCACAACTATAACAGATACGAACCTAAAACTTTGTATGCAGATTAAGAAATGTATGTCTTTAAAACTGCATACTAACTTTTTCCCCCTTACCCTTTATTACCCCTAAAATAGTGTTTGTATGTCAATAGCTATATCTCCGAAATTAATAAAGGCACTGACCTGAAATTTAGTAAGTAGGCAAAGTATATGTAACTTCATAAGACTGCATACCAGAAAATACCATTTTGTATTTGGACAACCCATTAAAGGCCCGCAAACTTAAATTTTGGGTAAATTCCAGTTTATTTTGATTAAAATATGTATATCTCCACAACTATGAAATATACGTGTCTGAAATTTTGTATGCAGGTTCAGTAAATATACGTCCTTTGAACTGCATTCCGAAAAACACCCCTTTATTTCATAGCTTCCCCCCTCAGAGATCAACAAACACGAATTTTTCGAAAATACTTCACTTTTGACTGATTTTTGTGATATTTGGAACACCATTTAAATAGGTGAGGGTATGTGCAGGGTATTATATGGTTGAGTACACTCAACTATACCGCCCTTACTAGTAAATTTGTCTTTAAGAAGGCAGTGTAGTCAAACTTCACTACATTTTTCAATCTTGTATCTCGTCTGTTTACAAAGAAGTCTCATTTTTAAGTTTTTAGTTGTATGGGCGGTACCACGCCCTTATGTCCGATTTTTATAAAATTCCGGATTTTAGTCAGGCATTAATAAAAACACGTAATAGCAAAGTTTGGTTTGCTTATATTCAAGAACAAAAAAGTTTTTCTAACAAAAACAGTATTTTTAACCGATCGTTCCTATGGGAGCTATATGCTATAGTAGCCTGATCTTGACCATTTTTGCGTTGTATCTTTATTGATGTCAAAAAAAATTTTGTGCAAAATATTGAGTCGATAACTCCTAAAACACGCTGTTTCTTAAGCAAAAACATAATTTTTGAACGATCGTTCCTATTGGAGCTATATGCTATAGTCATCCGATCAAACTGATTTTTACATACCAAATACCTGCAAGGAGAAGAAACTTTTCTGCGTTTAAATTTTTTTGCTAACTTTAAAACTCTGGCTGGAAATCGCATTGAAACAGACAGACAGACGGACAGACGGACATCGTTATTTGAACTCGTCTCGTCGTGCTGATCAAGAATATATATACTTTGGTTTTGTAGATTTTAATTTTGATTGCTGGCTTACTGGCTTTATTGAAAATTTAACACTTTACGCAAAAGCCTTTAATGATTTTTTGCTAAGTATAATGGAATTTGATCGTCTCTAGTGTATTGCAATGAATTTAGTTCTATTAATGATTCATCGAAAAACTGTGGTCACTAAAAGATCCAATTTTAAAATGACATACAATTGTGGCCATATTTTTATACTCTTGCAAAAAGAGTATATTAACTTTGTCATGAAGCTTACAACGCAGTGAAGGAGACATTTCCGACTATATAAAGTATATATATTCTTGATCAGCACGACGAGACGAGTTCAAATAAAGATATCCGTCTGTCCGTCTGTCTGTCTGTCTGTCTGTTTCAATGCGATTTCCAGCCAGAGTTTAAAGTTAGCAAAAAATTTAAACGCAGAAAATTTTCTTCTCCTTGCAGGTATTTGGTATGTAAAATTCAGTTTGATCGGATGACTATAGCATATAGCTCCCATAGGAACGATCGTTCAAAAATGACGTTTTTGTTTAAAAAACCGCGTATTTTATGAGTTATCGATTCAATATTTTGCACAAAAACTTTTTTGACATCAGCAAAGATACCGTGCAGAAATGGTCAAGATCGGGCTACTATAGCATATAGCTGCCATAGGAAGGATCGGTCAAAAATTATGTTTTTGCTTAAAAAACAGCGTGTTTTAGGAGTTATCGACTCAATATTTTGCACAAAATTTTTTTTGACATCAATAAAGATACAACGCAAAAATGGTCAAGATCAGGCTACTATAGCATATAGCTCCCATAGGAACGATCGGTTAAAAATACTGTTTTTGTTAGAAAAAATTTTTTGTTCTTGAATATAAGCAAACCAAACTTTGCTATTACATGTTTTTATTAATGCCTGACTAAAATCCGGAATTTTATAAAAATCGGATATAAGGGCGTGGTACCGCCCATACAACTAAAAACTTAAAAATGAGACTTCTTTGTAAACAGACAAGATACAAGATTGAAAAATGTAGTGAAGTTTGACTACATTGCCTTCTTAAAGACAAATTAGAAAATGGGCGTGGCTACGTATATGATTCTTATTGGAAAATTAAAAAAGGATTTTCTAATAAGAATAATTGTGAAAACGTTTGCAAGAGTATATAAGTTTCGGCATAGCCGAAAATAGCTCCCTTACTGGTTTCTTTTTTGTATAGTTTTTTAACTTTAACGTTAAGATATTTAATGTATCTACTTTCAAGTTAAATTAGATCGAAACAATAGTTTTGGTAGTGTAGTGTCATGGGTAACAATTTTAAAGTGAAAGATTCCTCTAACCGTTGTTATTTCAAATTTGATGAATCGAAAAAAACATAAAAAAAACAATTGCAATTTTTAATATGTAAGAAAAAATATGTTTAAAATTATTTTAGGTGGGGAGTCCAAAAGAGATACCCAGTTGAGTGGATACCCCAAGTCAAAGATGTCTATATAGCGAAGCGCGATGAAATACCCCTTACTACAAATCACAATCCATACTATAAACAAATACGCAAATACAACATGCTCTTTGTAGGCACATAAGATCCAAAGTACCAAGTTCAGTTCAACCTTAAGATATAAACAAAAAACAAATTCAAACTACAAAGAAATATGATTACCAAGCACAACTTAAGATCAAGCTATAAACAAATAAGAAATTTCAGCCATAAGCAAATGCACAATGCACTAAAAGAATCCAGCTGCATCAACAAATCCTTCTGTACAAAAGAAGCACAAGAATTAGGCTAAGACATTGCATAATTGTTATAGTTAATGTTCAGGCATGAAGCATGAAGATTGTTTAGTGCTAAGTAAGCATCAATAAAAT
Source organism: Phortica magna (assembly GCA_037044515.1). Taxonomy (NCBI): domain Eukaryota; kingdom Metazoa; phylum Arthropoda; class Insecta; order Diptera; family Drosophilidae; genus Phortica; species Phortica magna. The sequence goes on from JBAMBP010001171.1 coordinate 35,584, forward strand.
GTAGAATTTTGTACCTTAAATGTAGAACGCACATAATATTAAGAAATATTATCAATTTGATAAATTAGCAATTATAGCCAAGCAACAATGACCCACTTTGCTCTGCTTATCTATGGAAGCAAATTGCGGCTGCAACGTACGATCGGACAGCGCAAACAAGCAGAGTACGATCATTGCTGCTTGCAAGCATATTTTCAGAATATGCAGAATGTATAGTATATAAAGTTAAGTGTTCAATAAAGAAATCAATAGAAGCAACAGCCACTGAAGAAAACCAACCAACAATTCTAATTCTTCACCGTCACTCCAGCGTTAGGCTCAAACATTACATTTCACGATTCCGCTCTAGTTTATGTGCTAAGAGCACCACTTAGGGAACTGTAAACAAAACATTGGTGACCCCGACGATCCTAACGTTGCAACATTTCAACAATCTTGATGTTATTACTCAGGAATAAAAAAGAGAATAGATAAAGTAAAAATTTAATATTTCCTCAAAGCTTGGATAGCAAAACAAGAAGAAGTCGGCGATGAGATCCGAATGATCGTCGCCAATTTCAAAAAGGACTCGTCCAGTCGGAAGACGACGAGTGTGTACTTCAGCAACCGGCTGAATCAGTTGAATGTGCTGTGGGAATGATTCTAAGGGAATGGCAGGGGGATTACAGCCACGTCAGATGTGGACGACGGATATCCGGCTTTTGCTCAGGAGATTGGGTGGTTATAGGAGACGTTCAACGACTTATTCGCGCGGGAAGCGACTCAGCTGGAAGAGGGTGATGCCTACGCCACCAGCTCCGCCACAGCCATACAAAACATCCGAGAAGGGAGCAGTAGAAATACCGCCTCATGCACCAATTTAACGACATTTGTCTCTTGAGTGCCTAGCAGCACTAGATACAATGGGAATCAACACCACATCCACATCGTGGGATCCGTTGATGGTATTGCTGTAACGGAAGCTAGACAAACCAAACAGCATGCTATATGAGCAATCGCTGGACCATTAAAGGAAGCTGGAACCGTTGAAAGGATTCATGATGTTCTAGGCAAACGTTTCTTAGCATTAGAATCGGTAGGATCGCATGAAAAAATCCGAGGCAAGACGACGTAAGCAGTCGCATTATCTGCAGGACAAGAATGCAGAGCTTGCGGCAAAGACGACCAGCAGCTGAGCAGCAACTGTTTGCGTCCAGAACACGAGTGGAAGTCATGCACGATTCGTTGCTTCATCCGGACGCGAAGATAACGAGACCGCAAGGTAGTAAATTTAAGGTTCAGCCAGAGACGCCAAATACCATTGTTGCTGTGGCAAACAACCCATCAACAACAAGAGGCTATGTCATGATTGCAACCGCAAGAGTAGTGATTAAACGAAATAACGGGCATCAAGAAGAATTTCGTGCACTACAAGATTCAAAATCACAAGTAAATTTAGTGTCTGAGCGTTTGGTCAGGAGGCTGGCTTTAGCTGGAGACAGTGCATTGCTGCAGATTGAGGGCATCGGGTGGCAAGGTCACGTGTAAGCCTAGAGCTCCGGGCCAGAATAGAGTTACATTCAACGCGATTACAAGCTTTTGTGTTACCTCAGATCATTTCGGCACAGCCTTCACGTAAAATCGACGTTGGATCAATCCAGCTGCCAGAATGGTGTTATCTAGCCGCTCCAACGTTCTACCAGCCAAATAAAATAGACGTGTTGCTAGGAGCTGAGTTCTATTACAACCCAAGAAGATACAGCTTGCCAAAGGAATGCCACCGCAACAGGATACTGAGCTTGGAGGGGATTTTCGCCGAAAAGATTTCGGTGCGAACGAAGAAGCTATGTCCTGTGGGATCGCGGGAGCAAAGGAGCAAAGCATGGACGTGTTTCTTCACAAGTTTTGGAAGTTAGAGTTCTCTGATGAAACGCCCAGGTATACTACCACAGAAAGAATAAGGAAGGTCGTTTTCCAAGCGGTCAGTTCATCGTACGGCTGCCATTTCCTCCTGAGTCCTGAGCAGAGCACTAAGAGAATCGCTACGAATGGCCAACACTCGATTTGCATCAATAGAACGTCGACTCAGCAAAGACCCGACGCTGAGACAAGGGTACATGAAGTTTATGCACGAATACGGAACGATGCGACACATGGCTGCTGCAGACATTCCCATAAATAACTGTTTTATCCCACATTACTGTATCATTAAGCCAGACAGTCTCACAACAAAACTTCGGGTGGTCTTTGAAGCTTCAGCAAAGACGTCGTCAGGAAGATCATTAAATGATATACTGTATGTGGGGCCCACGGTTAAGTCAGACCTACCGACAATATCACTCCGATTCTGCATGCATTGTTACGTATACACCGCAGACATCGAGAAGATGTACAGGCAAATCTTCGTTGTCAAGGACGATCAGATGTTTCAGTTTAATTGCATGGATATCGTTGCCAGACAGTCAACTAAAATACTTTCTGCTAAGGACCGTCACGTACGGCACTGCATCAGTTCCTTACTTAGCAACAAAATGTCTACAATATTTGGCGAAGCAAAAACGGACATCTTATCCTCTTGGGGGCGCAGACGCTTCACGATAATTTTTATGTGGATGACTGTTTAACTGGCACAGGCAGCATGAACAAAGCGTTACTAAAACGGGATAAGCTGGTTGCATTGCAGGTTACCGCAGCTTTAACTTAAAATATGATGTTCTAATAAGCAGCAACTACTGGAAGGGATCCCATCAGACGATCAAAAAGTGGACTTGAATCTTTGTGGGTCCACTATCAAGACACTGGGTGTTTTGGAAGCCTGGGACGGATCGCCTATTCGAAAGAGCGTGATTGGAGTCACGAAATACAATGACAAAGCGAACGCTTAGCTCGTATCCAGCGAGCATTTTTGACCCGGCGAAGATATTTATGCAGCAGCTTTGGCAGCTTAAGTCCGGTTGGAACGACCCGGTTCCAGAAACTTTGCAAATTAAATGGAACCAATTTCACAGCAACGAAGAAAGAAAGCGGTACTCCAAAAAAATTGCAACTTCATGTTTTCGCCGACGCATCAGAAAAGGCAGTAGCATATCTGCCTTCAATTGACAGAGATGGCACAGTTGTCGTCCGACTTCTGTGTGCGAAATCACGTATTGCCCCACTTGCAAAACAAACGCTGCCAAAGTCAAAGTTATACGCCGTGGTTCTGGCTGCGGAGCTGACTAACCAAATAAAAAGCATCGAAATCTAACCACGACCACAACGCACCTGCGCATTCAGAAAATGTTATATCCTGGATTAACGCTGAAACCTTGTCTTTTCACACCTTCGCTGCAAACAGAGTTGCAAAAATTTCTGGCATATCCTTATCCGAACAATGTCCCATCCAAAGAAAATCCAGCCGATTTGGTGTCGGGAGGTATGACTGTCCAGGACTTCGTTGCGGATTTTGGTTCTTCGGACCCATCTTCGTACATGGTCCGAAAACACATTGGCCTATGACCGCAAGACAGTTGATATCGAGCGAAAGGTAAAGCAAGTCGTCGCTGTCGCGAAAATAGCGAGCAGCAATGACAACTGGGCTTACCTCATACAACATCGCAATATCTTCCGAATGCTAGAACGAGTGATGGCGTACGTCCAAGCTCGTCCGACAAAAACAGAAGGAACGCTCAAAGAATCTGGAATTTTTCCCTCAGGAGCTCGAGGACGAACTTCAGGTAATCGTCAAAAGAGTTCAAAAAGCAGATTTCAACCAGAAAATTCAGCAGCCAAGAAGACACGAGCCATTAGGTGAAGGCAGTCATCTGAACCAATGGACACCGTAATTGGACCAAAGCAGCGTACTTCGTACTTAGCCAACAAGCAAAAATCATGGATCGCAATGTGATTCTTCAGTCCGTACCATGCACTCGAGTCAAGCCAAAGCTGGCTGCTCAAATCATGGGGAACTTACCAGTAGACAGAATAACACCTGCCCGACCATTTTTCATATCAGGAGTTGATAACGCCAGACCATTCTGGGTACATCACAAAAAAAAATAGGAACGAGACCGAGAGATAAGGTTTTTTGCTGCTTCACCACAAAAGCCGTGCATCTAGAGGTTGTGATCGAATTGACAACCAACGCCTAGATTGGAGCACTCAGTTGTTTCACAAGTCGCCGCGGGAGGGTCAAGATGCTATATTTAGACAACGCGACGAATTCTGTGGGTGCTAGCAAACAGCTTCTCGAATTGGAAGATGCCATTTACGCAGACGACGCACAGAATCAAATATAGAGAAGCTGCGGCGGCAGTAAAGTCAGCCAAGCGGCTAATGATGAAGACTATCCAGTCGAAGAGCAACTTGACTCATGAAGAGTTAGAGACAGTGTTAATTCGCATCAACGGTATACCAAATTCACTCCCTCTGACTCCTGTGTCAACAGATCCAAACGATTTAACAGCGCTTACTCCAAGGCACTTTTTCATCGGAGAGCCCATGACAGTGCCGGTTGACGTCCTTGCCTCAGCTTCTTTTCACAATGGACGCGAGTACGACTACAGGAACGTCATAAATGGGAGGCAAAACAAGTAGATCTGCAAGAGGGGGACATGGTAGAGATGCGCGACGAAAATCTACCACCACTGCGATCAGCGTTAGGACAAATCGTACACACACACGATAAAAGGTGATGACAATGCCATTAGAGTAGCAGATGTGGGAACATCAACGGGGTCCTTTAGACGACCCATTCATCGCCTGGCACCACTTCCGGTTGACAATACGCCACCACCAAATGCAGCTGCACTGGAATCAGCAAATAAATCTCTGTCTGCAGAAGAAGAGACACTGGCGGAGCGCAAGAAACAGGCCACGCCTCTCCATTAACTGTCGCATTAATTGTAATGCTGCTGCTCCACTGACGTTAGTAGGCCCACTAATATTACGACATTTGACTCTGAGCCTGGAATTTTTTTCGAAGAAATTGGGACACAAGGCTTGTCGTCTCATGATAAAAATGATCGTGTTTTTTTATTTTGGGCCATATCGCCAGGACATGGTAGCATTGAAAAACGAGACAGAAACTATGCGAAGACTTTGCGGAAAATTGGCTCCCAACCTAGGATGTGATACAGTAATTACTCACTTCGAGCACATGTACCATGAACTTACGGCTGAAAATTAGATAATCAAACTTAGTCGACAAAAACAAGGTGCAGCCGATATCATTGGGAACTTTGCACGTACATTGTTCGGTATGCGACAATCGCCAAGCTCGGAAACGATGAGGATTTCCTGCTTGACCTAATGAAGAATCAGACTAGAACCACTGACTCAGCAGTCAATGTCCTTCCTAAGGAAGGAGACGCCATGCACGTTTGCATGGGAAGAATGAAACAGGAGATCAACAAGATGGGACAATCTGATGCTGTTTCAATGGTTCACAGGATTATCGACTCAGGTGGCACTACTAACAACAAATGCTCCAACGGATGAAAGATCAGTCCAGTACTTTTGTCTCCTCAATAGTTGAAGGACCAACTAAGCAAAATGAAGAGTCAACTTCGTGTCGGATAGACACTTCCAGTTGGGGAAACGAATTTGCTGCAACTTTAAAAGCTGATGACACCAGAAGGTGCAGCAACGTCAAATCACATTGTCTTCCAGATCACGCTTCCACTAGTTGGGCAAAAATAATTCGATCTCTTTAACCTTGTGCTAATACCGGTTAACGTTAATGGGGCATTGCAGGCCATACACTCATATAAGCCCATTCTGGCAGTAAACGCTCATTGCGACCGATGTGTCCCAATGAGCCAGTCACACCTTGGAGCATTGCTAGTAGCAGATCCTAGTTGCACAATTATGAAATAAATTGATTTTGATCAAATCAAAATAATTCTGAGATATATAATGCCTGGAAATATCTCAAGAACTTCTCAGTTTAAATTTTTTCAATATGCATAAAACTTTAGGAAGAGTTTGCAGTGAAACAGACAGACGAAAAGACGGTCATGGTTATTTGAGCTCGCTTCATCAAGCTGATCAAGAATATACATATATACTTTATATAGTCGGAGATATCTCCTTCTCTGCGTTGCAATCTTCACGATAAAGTTAATATACTCTTTTTTTGAAAAGTACAACAAGTTAAAATATTATATGAAGACACTTTACGGCTATTAAAGGAGCAAAATGCATTTCGCGACCAAATTCTGAAAGCCATAGGCAGGGAAGAAAATTCACCCATCGTAACAAAGCTGGCAGGTGAATTCGCTGCTTAAAACATGACGCTGGTAAAAATCGGTATTTCTATGATAAAATATTTGATAAACTTGGATTCGGATATGAAGGTTGAAGTTGAATTGATAAAAGAACTGAAAAGGTACGGCAATACATACAAAAAGTGAAAGTCTGCCTAGATTAAGACGATTTGGAAGATGTCCCTGCATCATTTACTCATTCCGCATACCCTTATCCCATAAATCCCATTAATAATTTTGTTGTCCTTTTACTTGAGGAACATCATATTCTCCAAAATATTACGACTCCAAAGAATTCATATTCCCTTGGTGCTGATAACGTTCCTAGTTGCGTGCTTAAAATGTGCGCAAACTCTCTATGTAAGCCTTTGCACAAGCTTTTCCATCTTTCGCTCCTGTGTGGTTCATTTCCGGTGATTTGGAAGAAATCTTTCATAATTCCTCTACACAAAAAAGGTAACGTCGAATGTTACAAATTATCGGGAATTTACAAATTGTCCGCTATACCCAAATTACTTAAAACCAGTAAGGACGTTATCTTCGGCCTTGCCGAAGATGTATACTCTTCACGACACCTTTTGTGGTACGCCCATTTTATTTTTGCAATCTTATTTCTTTTTGTCCACATAGCCTACAGATCAGTTTTCGTTGTTATACCTCATTGAGTGCCAGATATATGCAAATTATTGGTTTTGGTCATATGTGGGAGGTGCCACGCCCATTTGGATATCAAAATAGTTTTTAAGCTACATTATAAACATAAATCGATTAGTTAAGAAATAAAAAAATTTTCCGTACAACGACTTAAATTTTGCTAGTCTTCCTCTTCATCATTTTGTATGGCAGGTCCCAGTTCCAGTAGTCCGATCTCAATGAAACTTGCAGGCATTTGATCTGATCATACTAAATTACTACTTTTGTAATTTCAGAACTCTAACTGTCATATGGTGGTATGCGCTTAGCTCGGTGCTATACATAAGGAATTCCGTTTGAATTTGCGGAATCCACTTCCCTTCATTGATTTGAAGTGGCACTGAAACAACCTTGAAGAGACTGGCATGCTGGTTTACATAGATGGGCAGCCTTGCGTCAATTATAAGCACGTTATCCTTGAATATTGCC
>JBAMBP010001173.1:0-53985 GCA_037044515.1 Phortica magna
TTAATTTGTTAAGAGTTCTTCTACATTTTTTTTTTTTTGTTTTTGTACTTTTGCTTATCCGTTTTCTTCGAATTTTTGTGTATTGTTATTATGTGTGGAAACAACTAAAAATGTCAAATTTATCGCAAACATTTTGTCATTGTTTTTGTACTTTTGTTGTTTTTGTTTTATTGGCCTAGAAAAAGACGCGAAAAAACGTTCATAAATAATCACAATTTCGTATTTTATTATGACATAATTTAAGAAGTTATCAACTTGCCATCGTTTAAACTTTGTATTGGCTTTAATAGTCTAACCAAAATGCCCACACATGTGACTTTAAATCGTTTGCAAAAATTGCAAATAAATGTGATAATTTTGTTTACAAACTAAATTTGATACTTTAATGGAATTAATGATTTATCAGTAATCATTGCATATTTCAACATTGCAATTATTTAATTATTTTAGCCAACACAAATGAGGCAGTGCAGCCACCTGTGCAATGGCTTCTGGCATATACTCACCTTTGAGGCAAATAAACTATATTAATTTTCACAAATTTCCATTGCGCCAAAATAGGATTTCCTGTGTATCAAATGGTGCATTCAAAGTAGTGAATTTGTACATGGCCACTCACCAAAATTTTGTTTCAATTAAACAGAAATTTCCAAATAATTGTCAAAAGATGCATTTCAGTTGCAAATATGTGTTGCATTCATTTGAATATTCGGCAGTGAATATTGAATTTCTCAGACGCAGCAGGACGTTGCAACAACAACAACAAAAACAAATTGGCAAAAGACATGCTGTCAAACAGCAAAAGGTTTTTGTCGGTTAAACAACTCAAATTCAATTCAGTTGCAAGCCAAGTTGAAGGGTTGGGTGAATTTTGTAAAACAAAACGGAAAATAAAATGAAATATTTTTCGGCTTGTCGAAAATTCGCTGTTTTATTGTATTGTATAACATGAAAATGAAAATCAAAATGAATATTTAAAAATAAAAATGAAAATTCAAAAATGAAAACCAAAATGAAAATGAAACCAATACCAGTTTGAATCTGCTTCATTGCAGACAGTCATCGCATATTTGGCCTTTTTATGATTTATTTAAGTACATGTGCACATCTTTTTTTTTTTTTTTGTATAAATAATCACATGCTGATTGCAAATGTTTTATGATTGTAGAATATTGTAAAACAAAACGGCACTTGGTTGCTTGTTTGACTAGTTGCCATTGCATTATCACGAGCCGATATCTCGATAATCATGGACTTATCGCAGCGACCGTGCGTGGTGGCCATAAAAGCATTTATTTAATCGCTTATAAATCAGTAATCGTTGACGCGAGGCAACAACAACAACGAATGCTCTTGAGACAGTGAGCCCCAAAAAAGCGCCAGGCAAATCAAAAGCAAGTGCAGATATTATGGCGATAAAATGTGCGCTTATGCCGAAGCGTTTAAATTTTATGTCAATAAATTTGTTAACTGTATTGAAATCGCACTGTAATAAGTGTTAAGTGAATGAGATTTCCACATAATGACAAATTACATTAAATCAATTCAAAGCGATAATGTGCGTTGAATGAATAAAGAAATGAATGAATGAATGAATGATTTGCATTCATAGACAACGCGCACTTTTTTTTTTAGTTGTGTGAAAAAACACATACATTTCATTTAATTATTTTAATTAATCTATTTAACTTTGACTTTAATCAACTAATTATTTTAATTGAATGCGTTGCCAACAAACATCGATGACAATGACAGCGTTAGAAAAAAACCACTAGCTGGTATAGCACGTGCACACATCATCATCATCATCATCAGCATCAACAAGCCAACTAACATTATACAATGTAAAATGTATCTTAGTGGCGATTTTAGTTAGTTCAGATAACGAAAGACAAAACAAGATAACAGAAAAGTCATTGCATAATACATATTAAAAAAAAAAAATTACACATAACTTGAAATCTGTTGAAGTGTGGTGGTATAGCATAGGCTTGCCAGCAGTTAGTAAGCAAGATGTCTTAAATTGTAGCAGGCTGTCTTTCTTGTTCGAACATTATAAATTACACTTTATAGAGCAAAAATTCTTCAAATAATAATTGCTTGCATTTCCATATAGAAATAAAGTCCGCCAGCGACGCCAAGGGAGAAGCCGAGCCAGCGCCTGCAGCAGCCATCGCCGACGCCGTGCTGAACAGCACCGATGGCACGGCAACGGCAAACGAGAGTATTGAAACAAATGGCGGCAATGGGAAGGCAACGCCAGCAGAGCCTGCAGAGCCAGAGGCAAAGAGTGCGTCATTCACAGAGGCGCTAGCAGTCATAACGGCAGCGGCAGAGGCAGCGGCAGATGCACCGGTAGAGACAAAGTTGGTCAAATTGGAGTCGAAGCCGACAAATGTGGCCGAAGCCGAAGGTCAGCAGAAGGTGAGTTAAATGTAAATGTGTGAGTTAGATTGACAAAAGCTGATTGCATGTTTAATGCTTCGTATAGAAATTGCCTTATCCCAAATCGGTGTTCTTCATTATAAGTAATGAGTTCTGTGAGCGCTTCAACTATTATGGCATGCGAAGTAAGTAGCGTTAAGTAACTGTTTGTTTCGATTGTGCTAATTTGAACTTCTTCTGCTTGCTTGCTTGCTTGCCACAGCGGTGCTCGTGCTCTATCTCAGTCGCCAGCTCGGCTATTCGGATGATACCGCAACGGTTATATTTCATATCTTCACCATGTTCGTCTACTTCTTGTGCATTTTCGGTGCGATTATCTCCGACAGTTGGCTGGGTAAATTCAAGACGATTTTGTATCTGTCATTGGTCTATGTGTGCGGCTCGGTAATGATCACATTGGGCGCCATTGGACCGCTGCATTTGCCGGACATAACATTCACGATGATTGGCCTGTCGCTGATTGCGCTCGGCTCCGGCGGCATTAAGCCGTGCGTCTCGGCGTTTGGCGGCGATCAATTCAAGCTGCCGAGCAGGTCAAGCAGATGACGACATTCTTCTCGCTCTTCTACTTTTCCATCAATGCGGGCTCGCTGATATCGACAACCGTCACGCCCATTTTGCGTGAGGATGTTCACTGTTTCGGCGCACGCGAATGTTACTCGTTGGCCTTCGGTGTGCCCGCCGTGCTCATGGCGGTCTCAATCGGTGAGTGCGCAACAATTTGATTACTACAATTGCACATTTGCTAATAAACCTCAAACGTTCAATAGTTGTCTTTGTGCTTGGTCGTCCTTTGTACAACAGCAAGCCGCCAGCAGGCAATATGGTCGTCTTAGTGAGCAAAACTATTGGTGTAAGTATCTCAAAATTAATCGCTAAAATGACTGCAATTCACGCACACACACACACACACACACACACAGAACGCCATTTCGACGAAATGCAGAGGAAAAGAAGACAGAGCCACGTGAGCATTGGCTTGACTATGCGGACAAGAAGTACGACAAGCAACTGATCGAAGATGTGAAGGTTTTGATGCGCGTGCTGTTCTTGTATCTGCCGCTGCCGGTCTTCTGGGCACTATTCGATCAGCAGGGCTCCCGCTGGACATTCCAGGCTACACGCATGGACGGCGACATGGGCTCGTGGGACATCAAGCCGGATCAGTTGCAAGTGCTGAATCCACTGCTCATTTTGGTCTTCATACCGTTGTATGACGTTGCCTTCTATCCGGCACTGAGCCTGATTGGCATACGGCGGCCACTGCAGAAACTGACCCTGGGCGGCATTTTGGCCGGCATTGCGTTCATCATTTCCGGCGTAGTCGAATTGGAATTAGAGGTAAGTGATACATACACTTATCTTATTTGAGGTTTAAAGTGAAGCATGGTGAATGTGCAACAAATACATGTGCCACCTATTGTGTTATGCAACTAAATTGCATGAAAAAGCAGCATTAGAACGTTTCGCGTATTGTATGTGTTCAGTCATTTGTGAAATGTGTTTTACTGCGCGCGCTCGTTTCGAATTATCATGTGTTATCTGCAACACCATCTTAATAACTCATTATTATAATGAGAGTTTGCCCTTCTCTGCAATAATACATGCATACACATGATTTCATTCTCTCTAATTTTGTCTTTTCTGTCTGTATCTCACTTACGCTTATTTTATTTCTCTCTGTCTCGCTTTCTCTACCTTACTTTACTTACTTTAACTTATTTTTCTTTACACACTCTGCTTCCTTGCATACAATTTTTAGAAAACATACCCCGTGCTTCCTTACGCGCAAAATGCGCAACTGCGTGTTTTCAATACTGAGCACTGTGCGTACAGCTTCGATACCAATCTGAAGGGTCTCGAAACGTTTACGGTCGAACCACATGGTTATTTTGTCAATAAGGATGTTGAAGTGCCGGGCACATTTGAGCTCGCTTACAATCTCACAACTGACGGCGGTAAGTATCGTGCTACTTTTGCGCCTGTCACGCTTTACTACAACTACAACTACAACTACAACTACAACAATAAAAACACAACGCAGATTGTCAAACATTCAATGGCGGTAAATTCAAGCTGACGGACAACAACGCTTGGACGTTATTCCTGAACTCACAGAACGGCACGGCGCCCAATTGGCAGGTGGACTACGTGAACAAACCGTCATCGGCGCGGCCACAAGCGCGTACCGTCGCCAATGTGCCGCTCGGCAGCACGATAATGTGGCGCACGACCAAGGGCAGCGTCGACTATACGGAAAAGGCGAGCGTCACCGATTTGCGCGAGTTCACCTCCAGTGACTATGAGATTTTCGTCGATGATCAGCTTATACTCACAACTCGGCTGCGCACCGGCGGCGTATACACGTTGCTTGTTGAGAAGAACGACAATGCGTACGAGTCCAAGTTGTATGAAGTAACCGAGCCGAATTCAATGAACATACTTTGGCTGATACCGCAATACGTTGTCATGACGCTCGGTGAAGTCATGTTCTCGGTAACCGGCCTGGAGTTCTCCTACTCACAGGCGCCGGTCACAATGAAATCGGTGCTGCAGGCCTGCTGGCTGCTCACGGTGGCCTTTGGCAATGTGATTGTCGTGATTATCGCAGAGGCGAAACTTTTCGATTCACAAGCGAGCGAATTCTTCTTGTTTGCCGGGCTCATGTTTGCCGATATGATACTCTTTATGTTCATGGCCTACAGCTATAAACCGAATAATCCAATGCTCGTCGAAGAGCAACAACCATTGACGCAGGCCGATGAAACAAAGCACGAGGTTGAGTCCCTCGAAACAGACAACAAAGAGAAGAAGAGCAAAGAAATCAGCGATTAACTGAAGGACAATAGTCCTTTTCCTTTTCCTTTGCCTTTGCCATTTCACTCTATTATACAATATTATGACTCTGTGAGATTCCTTTTTTACTACTCCGCTTGTTTGGCGTACGCAACGCAGGCACTTTGATATGACAACATTTGTACTTATTTAATAAAAACAATAATAAACAATTTAATTCTTCTTCTTTTATCATTTCTCCTCTGTCACAAAAAATCATTAACACTTCACATACTATAGTTTTATTTTAAGATAAGGTTTTTATTAACATAACCTACACACAACACATACATATACATACATGTATGTCAGTAGTACTCAGTAAAGTTGCAATTAATTTTAAGTATAAAACTGCTTTATGTAATGTTGTGCTGAAGCTAACATAGGAGTATGTTACCTAAGGAGCAATGGAACCACTGCGTATACGTAATATTTGTAAGCAAAAGCAAATAAGCTTATATCTTTGCCACTCTATTTAAACATTTTTCAGTATAAATATTTTATTTATCAGATATTTCAAATGTATATTTGTATATTGACAAACTATAAACAAATTCGTTTTGCCATTTAATAATGTCTAACAAATATTTAAAATTTTATTCTAAGCTGTTTAACTATCTAAGGCAACACATGTACATACACACATACATCTACATAAAACACAGAAAAGCAATTGACTTGCACAACCTTTGTGCAGTTGAAATGTTTTTCTGCGGAATTTGAAAGGACAAATCAACTTTGTCCAGTTGTATTTTTATTGACTCATATTTGATGCCAAACCAAAAACGAAGAGAATCATTTCAAGTGAATTCGACATGCATACATTCAATATTACTTCCAGAAAACGTATCCGGTGACGCCGAGCGCGGGTTATGCTCAGTTGCGCATCTTCAGTGGCACGCCGGACTGCGCTTATAAATTCAGCACGAATCTGCCGGAGCGGGCCGAGTTCACATTGAATGGCATTGACAGTTATGTGCAGCAATTCGTGCCGACATCAAACGGCACTTTCATTTTTATTTACAGCATTGAAAGGTTGGACAGCAAAAGTGAGTCTTTCAAACGCGCTGTTATTAAACCGTTATACTCTGCACGCTGTGCACGGCATTACAACTTTGCCATGAAGTATGTAACGCACAAAATTGGCGTATATATGTATGCTTGATCAGGACGAGTTGATAGAGCCAAGTCCGTCTGTCCGTTGGGCCGTGCGGCTGTCTGTGCATTTACGATATCCTATTTTTGGAAAAAGTCTTATTTTCTTTGCAGTAAAGTCATTGGTTGGAACCGGAGATATCGGACCACTGGAACTGGCACTGTTAGAAGAAGAAGAGAAGCAAATTTACCTGCCACAAATTCAACCAAATTCAATCCAATCGATATCTCTAGCAGCCAATGAAGATTTCAATAAAGAGTAATAAGTTTCAAGCAAAACTTGAAGGCGTGTAGAGTATCTAAGCTTCGGCAAGGCCGAATTGCGCGTTCTTACTGCCTTTGTACTTAACTTTCCTCCTGCTAAACCGTATATTTCTGTTTGCTCTCTGTGTGTTTGCACAGATTGCGAAAAGCTCAATGACGGCACGCAAACCCTGAAGGAGGCCACGGCGCACAGTCTCTTCCTGCAGCCCGTGCAGCTGCAGCCGCAGCACTGGTACGAAGACAAAGTGGACAAATCGTCAAAGGCCGCGCCGTTCGTACGCACACTGGCCAATCTGCCATCGACACAGCACATCGCGTGGCGCGAGACGCGTACCGGCGCTGTGCTCATCAACGACGCCGCGCGCAAACATGAGCTCTACGAGCTGAGCGCCACCGAGTACGATGTGCTGCTGGTGAGCAGCGCCGATGCCAGTGCGGCGGCCGCCACCGATGCCGTGCTCGTGCATCAGCCGCGGCTGCGACATGGCGGCGTCTATGCGCTCGCGATTGGCAACAGCAACATAACGGTCTCCAAGCTGTTCGAAGTGACCGCGCCGAATTCAATGAACATCCTTTGGCTGATACCGCAATACGTTGTGATGACGCTCGGCGAAGTCATGTTCTCGGTGACCGGCCTGGAGTTCTCCTACTCACAGGCGCCGGTCACCATGAAATCGGTGCTGCAGGCTTGCTGGCTGCTCACCGTCGCCTTCGGCAATGTGATTGTGGTCGTCGTGGCCGAATTGAAGTTCTTCAAATCGCAAGCGAGCGAATTCTTCTTGTTTGCCGGCCTGATGTTCGTCGACATGCTCATCTTTATGTGGATGGCCTACCACTACATACCGAACGATGTGCTGCAACAGCGTGCACTGCCGCCCGAGCGCATGGAGATGATGCGCGGCGAGGCGCAATCGGCCACTGGCACTGGTACCACTTCGACGGCGAGCATGCATGAGCCCGAGGAGAATTCAACACATTTGCCGCGCTACGTCAAATTCAATGAGTTTGATTGAGCATTTTTTTTTCGTTTACAACTAATTTAGAACTTCATGCCAAAGGCGAATATTTAATCAACTAAGCTATAAAGTATCTTGTGTGCGTATTTAAATTATTATTATTATTGTCAGTTGTTGTTAAGCCAATTTTAAGCTAATAAAATTGGAAAAGCAAAGTTAATATTTCATTTATTTGTGGTTTTTCTGTCGCAATGATTTCGGATTTTGAGTTTGATTTTGATTTTGTTGCAAATGTGCAGACCGCAGCGGCCTCAGGGTGTTGTCACTTGTAGCATTTGCAACAACAAAGTTGACATTATGTAAATGCGTTTTAATGCTGCTTTTTAATTACCAATTTTATGGTTTTTCATTTCTCATTTTTCATTTCTCATTTTTCATTTTTTTTTTTCTTTTTTTTTCTTTTTTTTTTCTTTTTTTTTTTTTTGTAATAAAAGTCAATAAAAGTCCTTTGACATTCGAATATGCAACAAGTTCTAGAAAATGTTGGTTACATGAACATTTTTAAATCAAAATCCATAATGTGTGTTTATACAAAATGTAAAATACCGAATTACACACACAGATACACACAGACACACACACAGACGCGCACGCGAAAATGTGTGTGAAAATCAAGCGGCTTATGTGTGCATGCAAGCATGGCTTTTGCTCTGTGTGTGTGTGTGTGTGTGTGTGTGTGTTCGATAATTATGCACTATCGCTCTTTTGTTTATGTCTTTGCTAGCTCAAACCGCCGCTAAGTATGCAATGCCACTAGTGATGGCCGCGATGCCTTATTGGCCAAAGACCTTCGTATTTATATGAGCAGCCTAAAATACACAAATGCATGTGCTGTGGGACTGCATGCATTTACACATGTGTGTGTGTGTGTGTGCAAGTGACTTGAAATCAATCGAAATCAAAATGGCGAAATTAGACTCACGTTCATCTCTACCAACTGTACGCAATGCCAACGCGCCGCCTCGTGCCTTTCGCACATTTGTAGTTGGCTTTATGGCATTGTGTGCATGTGTGTGTGCGCGCATTGTGTTTTGATGCGCTTATTTGTGATTTAAGTTCAACTGTGCGTTCATTTGGCTACCGCCAAGCGAAAATTATTCATGCAATTTGAGCTTTCATGCCAACGGCAGCACACCGCGACCCGTCTTATGCGTCCAGCGACTTCAACAGGTCTTTGATTTAAGTGCACAGCGAATTTTAATTATTTTTAATAAATGCAGACCGTAATCAATCAATGATCTTTGATGCACGCAAACAAACTATCGAATGTCAGTTACGTTTGCACAAACACACAAGCACACAAACAGACATTTACAAGCGCACAAGCACAAACACACAAACAGACATTTACAAGCGCAGAAGCACAAACACACAAACACACAGATAGACACAGAGACACAGACACACTAGCACTGCGTGCCTGCAATTTTATATCCGATAACATTTGCCTTGGAAGCATATTAATTAATGAACTTGTAAACGATGCGGATTGATACAAACGCAGCGATATCTTCACGTTGCATTCGGTGTGCGCAGCGGTGCGAATAAGCCAAAGCGAATGTATTAACTTCTATGAAATTTATCCAAATATCTTTCCGCATAAGCGGGCAACTTAGAAACGGCTTAATTAATTCTGCGTATATGTATGTGTGCTTGTGCTTGTGTGTGCTTGTGCTTGTGTGTTACTGCGCGCGTATGTTGCTTTGCTTGAATGCATGCATTATGCATTACAAAAGTTATAGCAGCCTTTTGTGCGCAAGTAAATATTGTTGGCGGTATGAATGTTAATCCCAATGGCGAACTACTGCCACCTGCCGTAGCTTAAAGGTGAAAACGTGCACGCGGTTGCTAAGGAATAAAAACTCATAAAAAACTCAACATGATATGAAATAAAAAAAAATATTAATTGACAAAGAAAAAGTTTCCGCTGTGTGACATTTTGCTCACGAAATATGTTTGTTTGCTTGTTTGTTTGTTTGTTTGCTTGCATTGTTTCGTTCGTCTTTGTTCTGCATTGTTCTGCATCTATGCATTGCACCGCTACCGCTACCGCTCAACGCCAGCCACTCTTGACTGTATTGAGTCTTTCTTATGACACTTTGTGCAAAATGCCAGTGGAATGCTTTCTTTCTGTTTTTTTCACAAATCCATGCTGTGCCAAAGGCAACAAAGACAGTAACATTGGCAACGGTGCAGCAGCGACAACAACAGCAACAACAACAACGACAGCAACAGCAACAACAACTTAACACTAATAAACAGTCAAATTCCTGCTGCTGCTGTTCTCATTTTTCAACTTTATTTTTGCGCTTACGGCACATGCATTGTATGCCACATCATTTTCCACCCCTCAGCGCTTATCGCTCATCTCATATCGCTCATCGCTCATCCCCATTAGCAAACGAAGCTCAACATTGTTCGTATTGAAATCAGCATGAAGTGAATGCATTTTTCGGCAAGGCCGTATTCAGCTTGTTTTTCTTGCTCTTTGTGTGTTGCGGACTCCTTTTGTCTAATTGCCTTCCGTCTGACAAAATCCCAACTCGATTGACTCAAACGCGGAGGAACAAAAGTTTTCATTAAATGCGAATACATGAGCCAATGTAAGCTGACTTTTTCTTTTTTTTTTTAATTTCGCTTTTGCTGCAATGCCTATGCTTCATATTGTTGTTGTCGTTGTTGTTGTTGTTGCTGCTGCTTGCTAGAAGCTCAGCCAACAATATTTGATAGTTCGTTCATTTAACTGTGTCAATCTGTCACCTGTATGTGTGTCTGTGTGCCGCCTGGCTTTGCATAACTCTCACTGTGTCTGTGTGTGTGTGTGTGTGTGTGTGTTTGGCCGAACGTGTTTATAGGTCTGTATGACAGAGAGCGTGTGTGCAAGCGCTTTAAAGTACACGCTTCGTTGGCTGACAATCAATGCTTATTGCACAATATGACAACTTGTTGTTGTTGTTGTTGTTGCTGTTGTTGTTGTTGCAAGAGCGAATGCCTGAAGTAACAAAGTAATACGGTTTGGTGGCGTGTTTTAAGCGATTTGAGCGAACAAATGATTAAACAAACGAACTAAATAACGTTCAACCAAGTGACTCACACACACACACACACCAACACACACACACTCACACACTTCGTCAGTCAAATATGCTGCACGTGTTGGCAAACGACAACAATAACAATAACAATGTCAAAGAACTTTAAGAGTGCTTCAAGTTTTATATAAACATATATGTGGTTGCTTCTATACACATGTATATGTGTGTGTGTGTGTGTGTGTGTTTATGGTCAACAACCTTAATTGCTCATCAATTTTCACACATAGAGCGCATTAAAGCATACTTCAATAATGAGCCAACCGTACGAAACTCCGCTGACACACAGACACACAAATTCACACACACACACACACACACACACCAACACACAGATGTGCTTAGTGTTCATTTGCTTTGGCAAGCGCCGCCGCCATCAGCAGCAACAACTCCGTCGCTGTTGCTGTCGCATTAAATCAATATTTCCTCACAATTTTGCGACAACATTTTAATTGAAGCGAGCAAAGTGTCAAAAGTATTTTATGCCAGTTTGGTAAGCGACAATCGTGTTGGTGTGCTGGTGTGCTGGTGTGTCCTGGCGCTCCGCCGTGCCTGGCTGGCCGTTCACTTTGGCACAATTGCACATTGAATGCTGTTAAACGCTTCTGTCCACACTGGAAACTCTTGTTTTGCGGGTGTCCTTCGAGCATGCACATGCATGTTTGTCTACTGAAGTGTGCCTGCAATGAAATTTCTTGCAGTAAATTTTCTTTCAAATTTAGAATTTTATTTATAAGAAAAAAATATAATTTATTAATTATTTAAGTAATATGTTTCATCTTAATTAATTTTAAATTGTTGTCAAACAATCTTCAAGTTTCTTAACAGTTTTCATTGACTTCGCAAATTTCGTAAAAATGTTTTTAGCCAAATATGGTTTTCATTTCATAATAGAATTGATAGTCGTTTATTTTAACGATTATTTGAGGTAAATTTAGGATTCATTGTGACAATTTTTGGGCCACCCCAATGTGCCGTGTTAGACATATTGGCTTGCAGGATGTGCAAATAACTTGTTTGGTGACAACAACTGCGCATGTGAGCGACATTCACTTGTTCCCGTTGTTATTGTCATTGTTGCTATTGTTGTTGTTGTTGTTGTTGTTATTACACAAATAGTCATTCAGTGAATTTTTATACTCTTGCAAAAACGAGTATATTAACTTTGTCAATCAGTTTGTAACGAAGAGAAGAAGACAACATCGACTATATAAAGTAGAATATTCTTGATCAGACGAGTTCAAATAACCATGTCCGTCTGTCTGCCCGTTTCAGTGCAAATTTCGCCTAGAGTTTTTCAAAAATGTCCAGGCATTGTATATCCCAGAATTATATCGATCAGACCACTATAGCATTCTAGCTGCCACAGGCATGATCGGTCAAAAATATGTGGTGTGTTTTTAGAGTTATTGACTCAATATTTAGCACAAGACCTGCTTTGACATAAACAAAGATATAGTGCAAGAATGCTCAAGATCGGGCTACTATATCTTATAGCTGCCATTGGCACGATAGTTTAAAAATAATGTTTTTGTTAAAGAAACCCTTTGGTTCTTGAATATGAACACAACAAACTTAGCAATTCGTGTTATTCTTGATGCTTATCTATAATCCAAAGACGTATCTTCAAAAACGTATACGACTCTTGTTGGAAAATCAATAAAAAAAAGAGTGTCCAATAAGAATAATCAGGAAAACGTTTGCAAGTGTATATAAGTTTCAGCAAAGCCGAAAATTGCGCCCTTTCAGTTTTTTTTTTGTTTTAAATTTTTTTTTATTACTCTGTGTATTTTTTTTCAGTTTATAATATTTGTGTTTGTTTGTTAAAGCGAACAACTTTGCCTTCAACAGATTCATTTCATTTCACAAAAGTTTAAACTTTTGGTTTTTGTTTTAATTTAATCAAACTAATTTATTTAATTTAACAAATTTATTTCATTTATTAAAAAATATTAAATCAGACAAAGAAAAACAAAAACACAAAACAGAAACAGAAACAAAGGTCTGTAATAGTCGGTGGGGAGTCGACGATGCTAAAACCTGATTTACTCCTGTGTCGTTGGAAGTGGTTGCAGTTTGAAGATAAAAAATAATTCTATGCCATTTTTTCATTTAGCGTTGGCATTTTAAAATATAAACCGCCCAATTAAGCAAGTCCCGCTATATTATTGTTGGGATATGGCACAACACGACTGGAACATTATGCTAAGCCATTTGTATGAAAATCTTTTTTTTTTTTATATAAAATCTTTTTTAATATCTCACACATGAAATAATAATCAGCCTGAATATTTCAATGAAAAACTTAGACAGAAAATCTAAAGCGCATAAATAACAAAATTTGGTTTTTGTTTCCAAGTTTGAGTCGCTTCCCTTCTCCGCCGTCTCACTCAAAACGACTGAAATCGAGACTTATAAGCATGTAATTAAGCCATCCTAACTTAATCTGTCACGCAGTAGTTAATCAGCAGTTTCGACAAAACCCATCGGCTGCCATACACTCTGAGACTTAGGGCATCCACTCAACAGGGTATAAACTATCCTCCTTCTACTAATCTGCCATGCAGTGTAAGTACGAAAATCGCCTCTTAGGCGCTCCTACCATAAATGTTTAACAATCTCTGCTTATACCTGATGTCATGTCACTCTCTGACAAGTGGCAAGTGGCAATGACACTTGGCCTCGGGCACTATACATCATAATGAGTTTTTAGCAAGAAATGTTTTATGTATTTATATTTGATATGTTTTTGTTTTTGGTTTTGGTTTTGCTTATGCACAAGCAAAAGTCAATTAAACAATTCTACAGAATTGTGCATTTATTGAAACATTTTGTGTTGTCTTTGTGCTTGTGTGTGTGGGCGTCTATGTGCATGTCTGTTTGTGTGTATGTGTGTGCTGGTATTACTAGCCTGTAGTTCGATCAGTGTCAAGTGATTATACCGACCACTTTTCGTTGCCATTCTACTAGCCAATTAAAATGCAGTGAGTTGCCGATCGGTGCCAGCCAAGGACAGCTCAATGTTAGATGAGAGAATGTTAGGCAAATGGGTTAGAGAAATCGCCCACACTACGGAGCATTTGCATCAGTTTATTTGTCAGCTATATTATTATGACTTTTCATTTGAAAAATACTGCTCTCTGACATTTTTAACATACACAAAGACACCTTCTTGTGCAAATTATTTTTGTTAAATATTGTGGTCACATGTAAGTCTCTGTCACTTTTCAAAATATGTTGGTATCGTTGTAATTGTTTTTGACAGTCAGCTTGCACTTTTTGGTCAATCAAAGTCAAAAGTCACTTTGGGATAAAACACACCACATGAGATTTAAAATATAACTTTGTATAAAATGCTTTTTATTTTGGTTTTTTGTTTTTTTTTTTTTTTTAAACTCATGGTTAGTTTAATTATTGCCTGCTAATGTAGGGTTTTGATTAGATTTTCTCTCTATTATTATTATAATTTGTCGATTTGATTAAATTATAAACTAATTCGTTTTTGACAACAAACAATGTCACAAGCATCATCATCGAGTAAGCCGTCGAGTGCCTGCGAAGCGCATAGGAATTATTCATTGGCTCTTAGTCTGGTATGAGGCGCAAATTATTGAAGCTTATTTGTAGCGCGCTAGCATGTCTGTACGCTTCTTAACGAGCAGAACAAGCGTTTTAAAAATAAAATGTGCTTTAAGCACCAATTTTTTCATATAGCTACTAGTATTTCATACAATGCAGCAATGCTTTGTAACGAAAGCAGTGCGCCGAAAGTATGCAATGCTTTTTTTTATTCATGCTAATAGCGCTGTAAGCCCCAAAGAGGATTTTATATACACATAGAGTGGAAAACGAACTCTTGACAAACTCAGTTGCAAATTTAAGCATTTTTGTTGTGAAAAACGTTTGACAGTTGTTGTTGCAATTTTGTCATTCTTCTTTGTGTGCTGTTCTGTTCTGTTTTGATTTAAGCATTGGACGAAGCGAGATACTCTCTGTGTGTGTAAGCCCTGCCTTACCAACGAATTTGAAAAATACCAAAAACCGACAGCTAGGAAATCATTGGATAAGCTATTAACATGCTTATTTAATATTTCCTAACCGAGCTTAACGTTCGAGCATGTTTTTTTAAACGCTCACTGTTTGAAAGAAATACTTTTGGCATTTTTGGGATAAATCAGATCTCAGATCAGATTCATGTATTGGCAGTATCGAGCGGGCGTGGCAATTCCTGCCCTACCTATCTTGTAAGCTTGTATCTTATTGCGCTAAAGTGTAATAAGGCCTCTATATATATGTGACTACCCTGACTTGTGACACTATCGGTAGTGAAGAGCATTTGAGCTCCAACAGATCTAATCAAAAAATACGAAAAGCCACGCTTCTTTTCATTTATATTTTCATGCTAAAATGTTGGCATTCATTATTTTATTTTTGTGTTGATGTTTGATTAAAAAAAAAAATATTTTCATTGGCATTGAAGTTGTTTACATGTTTTGAATAGATTGTTGCATCTCTCTGCAATATTCATTTCAACTTATTTTGCTTTTAACAATGTACATGTACAACTGAAAGTTTCTATAAATAAAAAGCTCATGCGGTGCTACTCTTTTTAACAACAACAACAACAACAACAACAACAACAACAACGGCAACGGCAACAACATCATCAAAATAACACATCGAATAAAACTACAGAAAAGGGCGCGACACATAAACGGCGCCGCATTCAAGTGTTGTTGCTGTTGTTGCTGTTGTTGTTGTTGTTGTTGTTGTTGTTGTTGTTGTTGTTGTTGTTGTTGTTGTTGTTGTTGTTGTTGTCTGGTCAGCCACTGGCGTTAAGTCCTCATTGCCAATACACACACGCCACCACATGTGTGGTTCAGGAGACACACGTGCTCACGTGCTTAAAAGGTATTAAAAATAGCATATTAGCAGCGAACTCAATAAAAGCAAATGAGCAACAAAGGGTTAAAATCTGACAAATCTGCTGCTGCTGCTTTTAGTGAAGTTATTCTAGTTTGCTACAAACAGTTTGATGAGTTGCAATAAACCGCTACAAATGTAAAATGAAAAACAAAACAAAACAAAACAAAAAATCGTAACGCGACATTAATGAAAAGTCTCTAACGTAAAGCGAATAATTGCAAAGCTGCGAAGTATGCAACGTTTTTTTTTACTTTCGTCGTAAGCACTTGTGTGCAATGAAAATGTATGCATAGATGCATACACATTAGTGTGCGTGTGCTTGTGCGTGTGTGTGCTTGTGCGTGTGTGTGTGTGTTTGTGTGTGTGCCCCTTGTGTTCTCACGTATCTTTTAGTCGCTCAAAAGCCGTTGTTTATGTTTGTGTTTGTCGTTTACTTTAGCAAACTTTGACAAAAATACATACGAAATTTCAAGCTTGTCCTGAATTCAAGCATTGCCCATTCGAAGCTGCCGTCAAAGTTCAGTTCATTTTGTTTTTTTGTTACGAAAAGAATATATATATTTTATTTTTTATGCTTTTAATTTGCATGCTTTTTTGTTGTTAATTTTTATTTTATTTTGTGTTTTGCATAACAAGCCAATTTAATATTATTTAGTGCAGTAACTTGCAACCATAACAAATAACAAATAACAAAAACATAAAAAACTATGCACAAAACTATTCGTTTAGTACTTTTGAGCGTAAATTGAAGCAAACATGAGTAATGTGAAACAAACAGCGACTCGACTGCACAAAGCTAAGTAAGCGCAGCGCTGCGCTGCTTTGCGTTGGGTGTGCGGAATTAAAGTTGAGCAACATAAACAATTGTAATTATAATTGTGACTCTGACTCTGATTCTGACTGTGACTGTGACATTTCCACAGCTTGTATTTTTCCACTTACTTATATATGTATAAATGGCGAATTTTGTTGTTGTTTAACTACAACAGCAAGCAAGCCCGACAAGGAGTAATGAGAAAAGAGTGGGAAGGCCCGTATTTTTCGCTGAACTATTATAGAGCGCGCGGATTTCACGCCCGGGTAGTTAATTACATGGTTAGTACCGTTTACTGCTGCCTTAAGTGGCACATTTTTTTTGTTTAAACTTAAGTCATATGAAGTCGAACGCTTTCAGACCATAAATCAAACATTGTTTACTTATAATATATAAATATCTCATAGGCTAATTGTAACTGAAGGAGACTTTATTAATTTACCTTTCTGACAATTAATCTTTAGTGCATAAGTTGAAATTTACAGCTTTATGTGCCATGCATTGTGGCAGCACAAACTGCAACAAGCACCTCAATCGACCGGAAGATAATGTTAAATAACAGCGGCAGCATACTCATGCCACAAGTATTATACTATTGTACAGCGCTATGTGCACAGTGTTATGTTGACAACTTAAGCGCATACAACGCGGAAAGCGCCAAAACGCTTACAACGCCTAAAAGGCTGCTGCTGTGCTTGTGACCAACATTTTGAGTGCTGATACTTTAAACTCAAGTGTCGCCTTTATGACACTTTCATACTCGTACAAAGAATATTGATCGAAAGTTGCACAGTTCAGCTTGTGGCAGCAACAAGTTGCAACAGTGGCCAATCAGCCAAGTGCCGTTATGCCATGCCACACGTGTCTCTTGCGCTTTTTTTTACCGCCAAACGGACTTGAGATGCCAACATTGCGCGATGCCAAAGCGCAAAAAACGCCAGCAGCTCATGCAGTTAACAGCGGCTGTTAGCAACAGTGCGCTGTTGGTTCGGCAGCGCTGTAAACGTGCAATTGTTAGACGCAGCGCGCTTTCGAACGACAACAGCACATTCAGTTAAGCCTTCTGACTCGTACGTAACGCACGTAACGCACGCAACGCAACGTAACGGTAACGTAGCTGAATTTGATTTTTGTTTGTTTGTTTTTTTTTGTTTGTTGGCTTCACCAATTTTGTGCTAAAGGTTAACGTTACAATTTGAAAACTTTAAAAGTCAAATTGCAGTTTTTGTGTCTTTGTGTGTGTGTTTTTTTTTTTGTATTTCTTTGAAAACGTTGTTTGTGCTTTTTTTTTGCACTTGTTACTGTGAGTTTTAAAACTGTGACAAGTTTTCTATGTGTAAATGCATTGAATGCAATTTTAATGATTTCTTTTTATTATTATTATTTTTTTTTTTTTAAATGTGCCTATGTGTGTGCGTAAGCTATAATTAATGTGCTTTTAATGCACTCACGCTCATGCATTGCAGCGGAATTTCCTAATGACGATGTTTGCAAAAATGGCCTTCGCGCCAATTTTAGTTTATATTAAATAAATTTATTTTTTTTTTTTTTTCTAACAGCTTAGCGAACAAAAAACAACAACCTCACCAATACCCTACAATACCCAGCAGTGAAAAGCGACAGCAGTTGAGTGTAAGCAGCAGCAAGCAGCAAGTTGAAAAAACTGTTGCCTACTTTGGAGCGTCATTTGATATTCCTCTCGATTGCAATTGAAATTTCGATGTCGATGTCTTTGTCCGGTGCTGGTGCTGGTGGTAGCATGCATGATTATCCCGCTGTGCCGAATGTTTTTCGCGCTGCATCAATGCATAGCATTAACAATAATGAAAACAACGCTAATGCCAACAGCAATAATAAAAATAACGACAACATTATTGAAAACGAGCAACAACAACAACAGCAGCAGCAAAAATTACAAGTGATGAGCAAAGTGAGTGAAACAACAGCGAACATAATGAATGCAAACAATCAGGCAACAAACAAGCGCTGCAATAGCTATGAACAACAGCAGCAACAACAACAACAAGCACAGCAGCAGCAGCAGCAGCAGCAGATACAGATACACCATAAGCAACAGCAGCAGCAACATGAGCACTTAAGCATCCATAAACTAACAACAACAGCGTCAATTGAACGAAATTATCAACTGCAAATGGAACAACAACAATTGCAACTGCAACAACAATTGCAACAACAACAGCAACAGCAGCAGCAGCAGCAGCCACTACAGCTACAAGTATCGCCGTATGCAACATTGCCGCGCGCCTCTTCGATGAACATGTTGCAACGTCAGCAATGCGTCAATACCGCACTGCCGCACGACATGGCCGGCGTGTTGAGCACCATTTCGGGCAGCATACCAGCGACTGGCTATGGCATGGCCGCCTCTGGCGCTGGCAGCTTCAATGATCTGCCAATGCTCAACTTGAATAATTCATATACAAATCTCAACGAAGCAGCTAAGCTACAGCAACAACAACAACAACAGCAACAACAACAACAACAACAACAGCTACAGCTACAGCAGCAGCAGCAGCGCCAGCGTCAGCAACAGCAGCAACAACTACGTCAGTCGAATGGTAGCAATGTCATAAGCGTAGCATCGCCAACGCTCACAGACAGACATGGCATGACGACACAGTCACAGACTTCAACAACGACAATTACAACGCCAACGACAACAATGACGTCTTCGACTTCGAACTCAACCGAGGCTGTGGCCCTGGCCATGGCCGACGACGAGGACGAGGGTGAAGAGGCGAAGGGCCCAAAGGCAACAACGACTACAACGCGTGGCACGGCGCTGAGTGGCATAGCCGCGATTGCTGCACGCAGTGGCGGTTATCTATGGCTGCTGACACCTGTTGCGGCAAGGTAAGTTCACTCTAAGCACTTATCCCTCACCCCTTAGCCCCCCACTTAGACTTAGAGTCGTGTAACTTATATAAAATATTTCGCGAAATTCTTATTACGCATTTTATTTTTATTCTTTTTTTTCATTTTGTTTTTGTTGTTGTTGTTGCTTTTGTTTTGCGTATTTTATTTTATAAGTTCGCTTGAAGTGCCGTTATTTTTAGCTTACTCGCACGCATTTTAATGTACAGCGCACAACTTCAAAGTGCATTAATCTACAGCGCGGAAGATGTTTACACACAAACAAAAACAATTGCAGTTGAATTCTGCTGAAATGCAATCGACAGCACTAAGGCAAGCCTCACACACACACACACACACACACACACACGCACAGTAGATAATCTAGGCTTAGCTGGCGCAAGTTTGCGCAGCTACGAAGATGAGCAGCAAAACATAAACATAAAAGTAACAAACAAATTTGCAACTTTAAAAATTAACAAGCGCAATCAGTCTTCAATTTGTTGTTGTTGTTGTTGCCTCATGCTGTTGTTGCACAGGCTTGCTCAAGGGGCAAGGAAGCAATTCAACTGCCTTCAGTTATGCCCTTCAGTTAGCCAGCGACTTCAAAGAGCGCGCCATGCAATAAAGCCATGCCTCAAAAGGCGCACGATTAGCGATTGATAACGTTGTTGACTGCTTTGAGTTGTCATTGCAACAATCATTTTGAATTCATGCAACACAAGTCGTGCCTCAAGTTGCACGCACAGCAGCGCACTTTCACTTGCCAATAACGTCAACAATATTTTTTTTTTTTCTGCGTGCCATTTAAACTTGTTTCAGTCACGCTATCGCGCACGCAGCATCTCTGTTGGCCACGCAGCATCTGACTTGGCTCGGCAGCTCGCAAATGTGCGTCAAGTTGCACGTTGCACGTTGCTCAGTTGCTCGTTGGCTCGTTTGCACTTTGTTCAAATAACGAAATGAAACGCATTTATTGAACTGTGACAAACAGTTGCTTTGCTCATGAGAGCCAAGAGTAAATAAGGACTAAGAATTATTTACTTTGCTGATATGTAAACTTATATTAAAGAGCCGAAGTCAACGATGCAAACAGCATTAAAAGGACATGCAGACTTATAACTGTTTGTATAGCAAAATATATAAGCAATGGCAGCTCAGCTCAGGTTTTGAAAGAGTATTTTAACTCAAGCGAATTATTGACTTTCCGTCGGCAATGATAAAGCTATTTTCCTATTGGACAAATTTTCATTAGTTTTCAGTTATTATTCCTGCTTACTATTTGCGCCAGTTCTAAGATATTAAAAGATATTTTGAACGTTATTATTTAATAAAAAAGCTCAGCTCAGCTCAGCTCGATGGCCGTGCACATGTTCATTTGTTGACTTCAACTTTCATACTTTAAATTTTGGTCTTTTATGCACTTCACTTTTTTGCAGCAATTGTATGATAATTTGTGCCATTGTTTGCCAAGCGGACGAACAGACGGACAGACTTATTTAATTAAACAAGTCTTGAGCGTAAATCAAAGAGCATAGTTTGCTTGCGAAATGTTTCACATACCAAAGTCGCTCAAAGTAAGTCGCTTTCAATCGAAGTCCTCATTTAATTGCATCAATCAAATGAATTTGCACCTCGGCTATTTTGCTTTGAGCACAAATTAAACTGATGTCCTGCCGAGCTGAACTGAATTGAGCTGAGCTGAGCAAAGGCACAACATGGGGCGTTGAGTAATGCCGCGTGTGAAAATATGAGTTGGCGCTTGTCAGCCAGTCAGGTAGTCAGTCAGTCAGGTAGTCAGGTAGCCAGTTGGCTTATCAGCGTTAAGAAACTCTCACTTTATGTGTGGCAACATACATGCACATAAGTAAGCAGTTGACTTTGGGCCTTCTGAAAATTTGATACACTACACGGCCATTTTTCAACTGCATTGTTGTAATGGCTCTACATGAGTGAGCCTGTAAGTGTAAGTTCTTGCGCCAAATTCAATTTCAGGAAAATTGCAAACAAGAAACAAACAAGTTGTTCATATAAGAATTTCAAATTCGTCCTTTTTTAATAATTAATAATTAATCATTTGTCTTCTTTTTAATAACTAAGAAAATTGAAGGCACAAAACAAATGCAATTAAATTTAAAAAAAAAAAAAAATAAAAAAAGTGTTGAAAAAGTACAAAACAGAAAAAAATCACGGCTTAAAATGCTGACTGTAAAATAACAAAATTTTATAAATTTTAAATTTCGAAATTGATTTGTTAGTCAAGTCGAATAATTAATTTTTTAAATTGACTTCGACTATAAAATATTTGAATTTTCATTTCCCGATTTAACTTTTCATTTTTATTTTCGTAGTCGTTATTTGAGTTATTTGAGTAGTTGGTGAATGCAAATGGTGAAGTAATTTGAAACCCTGAAAAAAAGAAGAGTTGGGTAGGAGGTAACCTCAACTGTCTTCTTGAATTTGGGCGAAGTGGGCGGGCTGGCAATCCAAACTTTTATTTGTTGTAAAATAGAAGGTATTCCAACGTCGCGACTAACTATTGACAGCCTCAAAATCTTGCAAAATCGCTTCTCCTTCTAGCGCTCGTACCTTCTAGCAATTCCACCAACATAGAAGTGCAGCAAGATTTTCTTTGCTTTACTTTTGATACTTTTTATCGCTAAAACCAAATGTGTGCCATGCAACGACTTAAATTTGCTGCTCGTTTGCTTCTTCCATCGAAAGTTCGAAAGCGAAATGCCAAACTGGCTTAATCGACTCGTCCTGTCCAGCCGACGGTGCATAAACGTGCATACATCAAACGGTCGGTTAGATCTGCGCGTACAAACATGTTGCAAGCTTTATGACAAAGCTGCAATGCCATGCCTTCCGTGGCGCGGCGTGTAAAAAAAGTCGCGTGGCTCAAAAGAGCAAAAAAAAAGGGGAGCCTCAGCAGTGCCAAGTGTAAAACGCCTTTTATGCACGCCTTTTTTAGCGCTAAGCCTGTAACAGTGCGTGTGCTTTTGCGAGCATGTGTGTGTGTGTGTGTCTGTGTTCCTGACTGACTTTGAACGTTTTTTAGACGTTTAAATGCACATATCCACGCCAATTCGTGGTACTTACTTCACACGGCAAACACACACGCACACATACACACACAAATGCACAGATACATCAACACCTTCGCGCGCACACACACACACAAGCACACGCACAAGCACACTGCTATGGACAGCCAACTGGCGCGTTTTTTACAAAGACACGAATTGCTCAACATTTTGACATTTGAACTCATGGAATCCGTGAATCCTTAAAATGCACAATGTATAGCGTTTCCTTTGAATTAGTATTGTTGATGTGAAGTCTTTTCGTCAGAACACCTCTTGTGCATTGGGAGAATACCCAGAACATCCAGAAAGGCAGAATATGTGCGTGCAACTCTTGGTTTTATTTCCGCTGCACAAATGAGTTGCTCATGTCTTTTGTTGTGAGACCACAATTTTTCCATGGCCCACCAATGCAAATTATTTACACTCAAGCATCTTCCTACACTGTTACTTGAAACATGCACGCCATTTATTCCATTTTTCCAGGCCCAAATTATTGTCTTTCCGTCGGCTCTTTCCCTATTGGACAAATTTTCGCAGGTCTAAGTCATTATTTTCGTCATTATTTCTGAGATATTAGAAGATATTTTCAACATTATACTTCGACAGTTTTCTTACTGGTCGGTAGGTCTTGAAGTGGTCTTGAAAGTGTATTTTGACTCAAGCGACTTATCTTCTTTCCGTCGGCGATGATGAAGCTCTTTTCCTATTGGACAAATTTTCATTAGTTCTCAGTTATTATTTTCGTCAGTTCCCGCTTACTATTTGCGTCAGTTCTAAGATATTAGAAGATATTTTGAACATTATAATTTAATAAAAAAAGCGTTTATTATTTTCTTTTTCAAGTAAGAAGTAAGCTCTTTGACCCATTTTCACACACAATATAGTTTGAAATTTATATACTTGCTAATTAGCAAGAATCTAACAATAATTGCCTAAGTTGGCAATTGAAATTGAAGTGTGCCATTTATGTGTCCAGTCCAGTTCGGTCTAAGTTGTGACCTCGCAACTCTGCGCATTCAGAAACTAATTAATATTAAATGGTGAGTTGTCTAATGATTCTAAAATACGGCAAAGCATTTTTGTCAAAGTGACAGTTTCGAAAAGTTTAAATGTCAAAGTATTAAACATTTTCTATCATTGCAAAAGTTGTGCCATTCAGCTGTCCATAGGTGTACACACGTATGTATGTGTGTGTGCATGTGTGTATGTGTGTTGTTCTTGTACTTGTTTTTCCGTTTCTATTTGTTGTTTGTTGTTTTCGTCTTACGGCTTATGCGCTTTGCTGTTTGCAATGTTTGTAGTCTACTTTAAGGCTGTGCCTGCACCACACAACGCTAGTAACTGCAGCCAATTGACATACGAGTATATTTGCATAACAGCGTGGGTGATTTTTTATTTTTTTCTACATTTGTTTTTTAATATCTTCGCTCGCATAGTCAAAGGTTCATAATTTGCCATATATGCATTTACATGTACACTGCCGCTCAACTGAATAGGTTTGAGTTTTTTTTTAGACTTAGAACATAATATCTTCATAACGAGCACTCGGATTTAAACCAAATAAATTTTTTTAAGTAAAACGATTCATTATTTATAAAATACAAAAGTTTTTTTTTTTTTGTTTAGTTTTTATATTTTTTTTATTATTTTTTCAAAAACATAGCTGAAAATCTACATTATTTTTGGCTCAAGTGAATAGGTTTGACCAACAAAACTATAAAAAAAAATTATTCACAGCAATATTTCAAGGCACTTGGTAACTTTAATAATAAAAGACACTATTTCTGCATTATTTAAAATTTGGTATGACCCCCCTTATTCGTAATTATTTCAAACATTCGAGTTGATAAGGAATCGTAATATTTTTCAAATTCACTCAATGAAATAGTTGACCAGGCTTTTTTAATCGCTTCAACCAGGGTCGCCGAGTGTTGAAATTGTCTTCCCCCATCATATACTCTCCTGGATAAAAGTCTCCAAATGTTCTCGATAATATTTTTGTCTGGGGAGTATGGCGGCCACTCGAGCAAGTTGACATTCTAGTCCTTAATCCACTGTTTTGTTACCCGGGCTGTGTGGATAGGGGCGTTGTTTTGTTGGTACGTCCATTTAATAGGTCCAAAAATACCGCAAAACTGTGGAAAAGCCTTTTAGAGCACAGTCTTGCAGACATTTGCATTCATCTTTGATGAAACAAAGTGCAGCTGTGGAAGGCTGTGGTCTTCTCTGACGAAAAAAAGTTCAATCTCGACGGACCGGATAGCTACAACTATTATTTTCACGATAAGCAAAAAGAGGAATGCTTTCTGAGTCGTCATCACTCCTGTACAGGACGCATAATGGTTTGGGGAACCATATCGTTTTATGGATCTTGCGAGCTGCACTTTGTTTCATCAAAGATGAATGCAAATGTCTGCAAGACTGTGCTCTAAAAGGCTTTTCCACAGTTTTGCGGTATTTTTGGACCTATTAAATGGACGTACCAACAAAACAACGCCCCTATCCACACAGCCCGGGTAACAAAACAGTGGATTAAGGACTAGAATGTCAACTTGCTCGAGTGGCCGCCATACTCCCCAGACAAAAATATTATCGAGAACATTTGGAGACTTTTATCCAGGAGAGTATATGATGGGGGAAGACAATTTCAACACTCGGCGACCCTGGTTGAAGCGATTAAAAAAGCCTGGTCAACTATTTCATTGAGTGAATTTGAAAAATATTACGATTCCTTATCAACTCGAATGTTTGAAATAATTACGAATAAGGGGGGTCATACCAAATTTTAAATAATGCAGAAATAGTGTCTTTTATTATTAAAGTTACCAAGTGCCTTGAAATATTGCTGTGAATAATTTTTTTTTATAGTTTTGTTGGTCAAACCTATTCACTTGAGCCAAAAATAATGTAGATTTTCAGCTATGTTTTTGAAAAAATAATAAAAAAAATATAAAAACTAAACAAAAAAAAAAAAAAACTTTTGTATTTTATAAATAATGAATCGTTTTACTTAAAAAAATTTATTTGGTTTAAATCCGAGTGCTCGTTATGAAGATATTATGTTCTAAGTCTAAAAAAAAACTCAAACCTATTCAGTTGAGCGGCAGTGTATGTGTGTATGTATGTATGTGTGCACATACGCACCAAAACTCTGCACAACCAAGAACTTAATTCATTTTAATTCGCTTACGTCAATAGTGAATTTATTTTTATTTTCATTTTTTATTTTTTATTTTTATTTTTATATTCGCATTTATTTCTGTTTAAAATCAAGTTAATTAAATTCGTTGACTGTTGCATTTCATATACTTGCATTGCATTGTTGATCAACAGATCAATTTCATTGTGCATGTTGTTTACAACGTTGTTGACGTTGCTCTTGCCTTTTTTGTTGTTGTTGTCATTGTTATTGTTATTGTTATTGCAGCATTTCCGTGGCCATTGTGATTGCGGCACTCGCTGGTCCCCAATGGCTTTTCACTGAGGAGAAACTACCGAATGCAAACTACAATGGCACGGCTAATTTCAATGCACTCGACGATGGCGCCTACATCACCAAATACACAAAGTCAAGTCTTTGGATACTTTGTACAACAATACAGGGTAAGCCACCTTCAACAATTTCACAATTTACCATTATTAAGCAAAGCAAAGGAGAGCAAAGGCAAGCAAAGGAAAGCCAACTATTGACGGCTTGTTGGCTTCTTGAAGCAGCAATAGCAGCGCAGAAGCACTAACGCTCAAGCAAATGCCAAGTCAGCAGCAGTAACTGAAAATTCAAAGCATAAAGTTTGCCGTGACCATGACTGAGACTGCGGCTGAGGCTGAGGCTGATAAGTAAATGGTTAAGACAAACTTTTTTAAGCTTAGCTTTTGAGCAACTTTTGCAAAATATATTCAACTCATTAAGTGAACTTGCACAACATGACGCATAAATATACAATGCATAAACGCTAATGTGTTAGTGAGAAACATCAGCAATATGCAAGGTTCGAAAGTGCGCCTTCGACTTCGAGTGGGCGTAGAAAATGTTAAGGAGCATGTGGGCGGCGGCAGTGGCTCGGCAAGCATGCATTATACGATAAATAATCAAATGTGCATTAACGAAATTAAATGATGCATACACAGCTACAGTTACAATTACAGCTAGAGCTAGAGAGCTTGAGCTGGCAACAAGCAACAAATTAAAGTAATGCAGCGCGCCAATCAGATATACAATATGCTTACAGTCATATGATTTTGTTAATTTGTAGCAAATGCAAAAAGATAATCAAGCGCAAAATTAGCTCTGAGCGTAACATGAGAAAGTACACGTGTAGTCGCATGTGTGTGTGTGTGTGTGTGTAATCATTGCTGCTGCTGGCTGTATAGTGAATGCCAGTGATTCATTGAATTGAATGCATTGCAGTTAAAATTTCAAACGAAACTTGAGCAAAGGAAATGAAAATGACTGCTTGAGCTTTGAGTGACGGCTGCTCTGGCAGGTGTGACAACTGACGTTAAGAATTCGAAAATGAAAATGACATAAAAAGCATATCTGTATGTGTCTGTGTGTGTGTGTGTGTGTGTAAGTATGTAAAATAAAACAGCCTCAGCAGTGCACAAAAGTGCTATGGTGCGACAACTGTTGTAAGCTCAAAAGGAAATCAGTCGATTGCCATTGGCGGCGCCTCGGCAACGAAAGAGAATTGTGCAAAAATCAAAGACACGTACATAGAAAATGGCAGCCAAGTTGAAAACCTACTGAGTCGTTTACTCATTTACACACTTACACACTTACACAATTACTCATTTAGTCATTTAGTCATTTAGTCATTTAGTCAATCGTCAATCGGCAATCGTCAGTCAGACTGTCATTCAGTCAATCATCGTCAATCAAATCATTGCACAAATACAACGCCTTTGAGCGCACAATTCTTAGTGCACCATGCCCATACGCCAGTCGCCTGGGCTAGGGCCTGAGCCTGGGCTACTTCCGTCGTTCGCTCATTCAACTTCGAACAACTTCCGCTTAATGATTTATTAAGTTTGCCGTTTTGCCAACGAACTCAGCACAAACACAGCGGCAACCTGCCCCTCCATCAGACCGCCCGCCCGCCTGCCAGTCAAGAATTTATTGATGTCGTATACGCTTCTCTTTTTCTCGCTTTTTCGCCTTTTCTCTTTCGCTTTCTTTAACTTTCGCTATTTGCATTTGTCGTCAGTCATGTAAAATCTCAACTTTTGCTGTAATAATATTTGTTGCATACTTATGTGCGCATTTGAGTTTGTTAGACTCTTCGCACTGCAACTCAACTCGACTCTATTTAACTCGATTCGTTTGAATTCAGCGCAGCGCAGCGCTCAACTCAACTCAGCTTGTAAACCGTTAAAAGTACGAAACGGAATTTCTGCTCTATTTGCTGGCTGGCTTGATTTGCGGCTTCGAATCACCACGACATATGTTCAACTTGTTTGCATTTGTATACTTTTGACACAAATTGCCATTTGAATTTTGCTTCTTTTTGCGTTTATTTTGTGGGTGCATGCCGCTCATTTCCAGGTATCGAGACACACAACTGCATCAAGATTGACTATTTTCCGAATGAAGGCTATCAACCCGATCCGCATGACTCAACGCTGGCAATACCATGTAAGTCGTTGACATTGATGGCCACTGATAACATTTGATAAAGACTCAACACACAAACACACAAGCACACATGTTATAGATGTTATAGATGAATGCCAATGGCATTTCAAATTAGTAAAATCAATCAAAAAAAAAAGAACCGACAAAACAAAAAAAAGAAATAATAAAACTGAGGAAATGAAATTAAAATTTCATATATATTTGATTTATTTATAAATTGCAATTGACTTTTACAGCCAAGAGCGATAAATGTCATGTTTTAACTTCATTTCAATCAGAAAAACGTATCACTCTGACACACACACACACACACACATACACATATAGAAAGCGGGCAAGAGCAGACAAAATAATATGGTGGCAGCACGCATGAAGCTTCAAAAAAACCACAAAAAAATGCACTCACAGTCGTTGAGTTTGGCGACTTCATCATCGTTTTTGCCGTCAACTTTGCTTGCTGCCATCAACCACGCAAATGTCCTTTAACTGCTCATGCTCATGCTCGTTGTCCTCTTTTCTATTTCACTTCTTATCTTTTTAGTTTTTTTTTTCTTTCCTTCAATTTGCTCTTCTATTATTTTTGATTTTATTTTTTTTTTTTTAATACTTTTTTCACTTTTTGCGCATTCAAGAGTTTTTATTGAATTTGTCGCTAGCATTTAAACTCATATCCTTTTTGCATGCGCTTTGGCAACAAAATTTTAATCGTATCAATTGGCAGTGAAGTCTATAGAAATAAAAAAAAACTAAAAAAAAGACGCTTTGACGTTAAAACATGGTGACCGGTCTAGGCATGCCTGAAGGATATGCAAGCCGTGTAAAATACACGAAGGCGCCCCTTTTTGTATGCATAGTTTAATAAATGTACTTATTTGTCATTTTGTAGGATTTTTTCATGTGAATTTTGTTTACGCTCATTTCCTTCCGTTACACTTTGCCACATCCTTTGAAATCACTAATACGGCGTTTTCTTATAGCGCGCACATTTAATTAGTCGCTTAATTTCATTAAAACTTTCAAATATAAAAAGAGAAAAAAAAATGTAAGCAGGGTAGAGTTGAGCAATACAGTAAGCGGTGCCACGCCCCAAATCGAAAAAAAGTTACATTTGACAACGCATATTTAAATTGAACACTATTAAATATCAAGAAAATCGGAAAAGAAAAAAAAATTTGAAATTTACGAAAAAATTTAGTTTGATGGTATTTGAGGGGCAAATATGAGGAAGAGGAGTATTTTGTGGTATGCAGTTTTGAAGATGCATTTTTCCACTGAGCCTGTATACAAATTTAGTTTTGTACCTTTTATAGTTTTGGAGATAAGGCAATTTTAATAAAACGACTTTTTCAGGGGAAATGAGAGGGAGACGCAAAATTAGAGCATGCAATTTTGGGGGATTATATTTGCTAAAATTACAAATTGATTTTCATGTTGTGTGGGTTAGAGTGGGCGTGGCAAAAATTCAAACTTGGTTCAATCGATCGATTTCTTTTCCCGCCGTATTTATTCCTATATACTCTAACGGATCTTAGTAACTTTCTTCCAAGCCTTATACATTGGGTAGACAGGGTACAAATTCTTGTTGCCTGACGCTCATTTTGCTTGAGTTTTATTTCTAGGTTATGAACAGCAGAAGTAAGCGGTGCCCTAACTGTACATTTTTCACTTGCAGACACAGTGACCAAGTCCTGTCCACTGTTTTTCATCTCTGGTATATCGCTGGTCATTAGCTTCATCGTCTTTCTGATACCGACATGCTCGCATCGAAATAATCTCTATTACTTCAGCGCAGGCATACTCTTCATTGTTAGCGGTAAGTTGTCCTTACAGACCAATTCACTGACTGATGCTGATTACCGTCAAGTGTTACATATAAAATAGAATGAAGTATTAACTGTTATTGTATATAATATTGATATGTGCAGGTCTACTCATGCTTATCGGTCTGATTGCATACATTTCGATTTTGAAATCGGAAATTGGCTCAAAATTGCGACCGCGCTCGACATTGCAACCGCCGCTCTTCAAGGTGACATACGGTCAAAGTTTCTTTCTATTTGTATTCGGTTTCATTGCAACCGAATTTGTGGGCGTGCTCAATATATTTCTCTTTATAAACCTACAGGAAATCAGCTATTATAGTGTAAGTGCATACATGCTCAAAATCACTTTTACAAATGTCAACAATAACAGCAACAACAACAGCAACAACAACAACAGCCATAACACCAAAACCAAGCACAAGCGTACAACAATAAGGACAACCACTTCCAGTTGTGAAAGTCCTTCCGTTTGCACAAGTTGAGTTGGTTTTCAACTTTGGGTTGGTTTGATGCTGCACTGAGTCCGTAGTGTAGGGCAACGGTCGAAACAGGACTTTGTGAAATATATATATATGTACATATATATATGGTAATGGTAGTGGAACGCAATTCCTTAGTTTATATATAATGCATATGTACGAAAATACGTCTGCGAGCAACGCTTATTGAGATTTTACACTTGGGATTGTGTAAAACGGCTTAGGAAAGTGGATCGTGTGCTGGGCGTGCCCGACATACGGCGCTTCGCTTTGTGCAAGTTGACAGTGAAGTGCCTTTTTTTCCACACAAAAACGAAAGTTTTCACTTTTATTTCATGGCGTTTTCGCCACATTACTCAAAAGCCAACGGTGGCAACAACAGCTCAAATGACATTGATGAACGTACGGCGCGGGGCATGCGTTGGCACGCTGCATGCATGTGTGGGCGGGCATGGCGGGTAAAAGGAGCTCAAGTGTGCAGCATGCTGTGCAATGCATGGCAGGGCAAGGGTTGCTTTGGCATTTCGTCTGTGTGGAAAGGAAACTTCGGTATGCCGAAATTGATTTCGACTGTGCCTTTGGTCAACAAAGACGTGTTTGTGTTGCTATAAAAAAAAAACAGATAGTCTATTAAAAGATTTTTGCGAAAGCACGAAATTGTTTATTAAGGGGGAATGCCACTGTGACTGCAGTAAAACTGTGTGATTTTTGTGAATTCCTTTGACCAAGAAAATAAAACAATGTCAAGTAAGTTGATTTTATGTCTTATTAAGTGTACATCGAAGAATATTGACACAAATTTTCATTCAAAAATATTGCGTAGTTCCAAAGATATGAGCGTTCCTGTAGAACCTTAAAAAAAACTACCTCCATGGTCCCATCGATAACAGGCGAAATTATTAACCGATTTTTATGAAATTAGTGTTGTTTGGTACGTATTTAATGTGGCTATTGTTAAGCCTAGGGGTTTTCCGAAATTTTTTTTTTTTCAAATCGGCGACCAATTGGAATTTTTTTTATATTTTTTTTCGATTTTTTTTTTGGGTCTGAAAATGTTTATAAAAATCAAAATTTCCCCTTAAAATTTCAAATCCCTACGCTTAACGATAGCCACTCTCAATATAAATAATACAAAACTAATTTCATGAAGATCGGTTAATAATTGCATGAGTTATCAATGCGACCAGTTTGAAAAAGTCGTTTCGAGTAAAACGCATTGAATGTTTCGAGACCGTTTTTTCAGTATGAAATCACCTCATCTTCCTCTCACTAAAATGACTGTTACTCAGTAAATTTTCGGAATTTCAAGCCGAAATTTTTTCACGCATTTTTGAATATGTACTCTTAATTAACAACACAGTGGCGTGCCCCCTTAATTTTGTGCTAATGCTCAAGTTGCATGCGACAAGTTGCAATAATAATTGCATCAACAATTCAAGTGTTTGTCAGACCGGAAATTGTTGTCTGAATGATTGATGCAACTGAATGGCAACGGCAACAAGGAGGTTGAAGGAAATAGGGCACAGAGGCGGCAACCAAATCATAAAATCAGCTCTAATTAAAGTACTGGTAAGACCAAAGTGGTAATGTGATATCCTCTTGGCGACCGAGCGGGGCACAGCAAACGAAGCGGATGGGTTAAAAATAGCTGATTTATTTTTATGCATTATTTTGTTACTTTTTATAACGCTTATAATATTTGCCCATTGGCGCAGCGTCTGCCATGCTTCAGCGCTCCGAGCGTACATGATAAGCCTACCGAGGAATTTCCGCTCACGGAATCCTACAAAGGTTATCGACAGCCGACCACCGAAGCGGTAGCGGAGACGGCTATAGATGAGCCACCAGCAGCAGAGGTGAGTGCCACAACGGCCAGAACAACAACAACGACAGTTGCGACCATCACACCGCTGGCCAACAGAAGGAATGCAAATAGCGAAATAAGACGTCAAAATGTCACCGGCACTGGTCGATTGCATCAAGTGTACGATGTAACGATGGAAGCGGAAGCGGAAGCCAAACGCTGGTTACAAAGTCAACAGCAGCAGCAGCAGCAACAACAACAGCAACAACAACAGCAACAACAGCAACAACAACAACAGCAACAACAACAACAACAACAGCAACAACAACAACAGCAGCAACAACAACAACTCATGCAACGGCAAACATTGCCAGGCGCTAATGCGTGCCGACGACATCCATGTGGCTCGAATGTGAATCTGTACAACGACTTGGATCGACGGTGAGTATGCGCCGCCAGTTGCTGCTGACGTCAGGCCAGTGCACGGAAGTCACGCTAACGTCATTTTCCTCTTGTCTCAGCTACTACTTTGCCAAGCCGGAACAGTTGAAATGCAATTTGCAGCTGAAGAGCCTGGCCAAGTCGATGAACGAGCTGTATAGCGAAACCGGTTTCTATGAGGCCGTGCCACTGCTGCCCCAGCCCCAGGTCCACGTCCAGCCACCGCCGCCATCGGCCATACGCATGAATATGCCGCTACAGGTGATTGTCCAATCGCATCCGCAGCCCACCTTGCAACTACCGCTATTGCCGCTGCCACCGCCTGAACCGCCGCAACTAACAGAACCGCCGCAAGCGCCGCAGCTACTGGAACTGCTGCAACCGCCGCCGCCGCAACAGTTTGCCGATTTGCCACAAGAGTTTCCGCTAACACGCTCCGTCTCCACCACCACGGATATCTATACAAACATGCCGCAGCTCGAGCGCAAGTCACGACGCAACATGGCAACGAACACACAACCCGTTAAGCCGCTGCAACCGGCCATCGTCCAGGAGCGTTTGTCCGGCAAGCGTGCCGCAGTTGGACGCGGCCACGCACCGGACAACGAGCCAGCGGCTTTGGCGCAGGCACGCTATCGCAACGACAGTCAAGTGGGTCGTGGCAACGGCAAAGCCAACAACAACAACGGCAAGCATGACGGCAAAGGCAAAGGCCAAGGCGATGGTGAGGGTGAGGGCGAGGCTGACAGTGACGCAGCCAGCTACCATCGTCTGTGCGGCCTAAAGCGCGGCCCGCGCAAGACAAAGGACGAACTGTTCCAGGAGTTCTGCAAGCGCGCCGGCGTGCGACCCAAGCCCAAGAACATCTATTACATTGCGAGCGAAGAGTCGGACGATGGTGGGGCACGTCGCAAGCGGCAAGTGGCGCCCAAAGACTTGGACACGGCTTCTGATTACGACGATGACGAGCATGGTTTCAAGCAGTTCTGCAGCGGTGGCCAACAGCAAGCCGCAGATGAGGAGCATCTCTACGTTGTGGGCGGTTAGTTTGCCATTGAGAGTTGTATTTGCTGCCGTTTGTGCATTCACCTTTCTCTTTCACACAGATAAGGCGCATTTGGTCTCACGTGCACCGCCGGTTACGGCCGCAGCTGTGGCGGCACAGCGTCGCGCATCGATGTGCGTCGAACCGCAGCATTTGCGTAAGTTGAACTCGAATCTATCGCTGCACACCTTGCACATGCCGGAGAAGAACTTCCAGAAGAGTTTGCTCGATCTGGGCCAATGCGAGTCCGGCATGTGGCCGTCAACGGCCGCTGTACACTTTGATCC
Organism: Phortica magna; assembly: GCA_037044515.1. Taxonomy (NCBI): domain Eukaryota; kingdom Metazoa; phylum Arthropoda; class Insecta; order Diptera; family Drosophilidae; genus Phortica; species Phortica magna. Next base: position 34,022 of record JBAMBP010001173.1, read on the forward strand.
GTACTATGCACGCGGCGCATTCGGTGGCTCGCAAACGCGGCTGCCCGTGGACATGACGCCAGTGCGCGGTTTTGTCACCGCTTTGCCACCATATGCAACGCAGAGCCGCACCTTGCCGCGTTGCTTCATGCGCCAAAATGTGGCTGGCATTGTGGAACCCGGCGGTTTCATAGGCGCTGCAGGCATCGCTGGCTCACAAGACAGCCTGGGCTCGCTGCAGAGCAGCTACAGCTATGGCAACAATCCGAATCGTTTGATGGTGCCACAACAGCACCCTTTGCCGCAACAGCAACGTTTTCTGGCTTTGCCTTGTGAGCCACACGCCTACAATACCGTGTTGGGCTTGAGCAGGTCATCGGAAGATTTATCCAACCCACAGCAACAACAACAACCGCCGCCGATTCCGGTGCCGATTGCTGTGCCAATGCCGATGCCATTGTCGATGCCGATGCCAATGCCGCCACCCGTCTCAACCAGAAGCACATTCCAACCGTCAACGGTGCAATGGCCAAACGCCATACCATCCTCACCGTCCAATTATCCGGCTAATTATCAACTATATCCGCCAACATCGCGTCCGGCCACTGTCGGTGCCACCGCCGTCGTTGCACAGCCGAAATTTCAACGCTCCTACGCGTTCGACGATCCGCAGCGTCGTTCCAGCGTTGTCATGAGCGATGCATTCGATCTGGATGAGATTGAGCGCGAACGTCGCCGCTCGCATGCAAGTCTCTTTGGCAGTGCCGCCAACACCAACAACAACAACTTGCCGCCAAACACCACCGACAAGGATCCATACGATCTAATCAACGGCACACCGGTTTAAATTGCATAGCCATCGTACCAAGCCATGGTCTAAAAATTAAAAATGCTAGAAATCGGTAGTGCAGTGCAGTAGTAGTAAAGTCTAAAATAGACAATTACATATTCATTCCGTAGAGTAGCAGTTTTTTTGTGGTTCTTCTGTGTGTTTAGAGAAAAAAAAAAAACAAACAAACATTAATCAAACCCTTATTCCCGGTCTTCAACGACCCATAATTATTCAATAATCAAGCCAAACCAAGTAATTCAATTAATTGTTGTGTATGTGAAAGATTCCATTAAATGTAAAATATAAATGTAGTCTACTTTTTTTTTGCTTCTATTGGCTGTGGCAAGCCGAAAGGATTCGGTGGTTTGACCTGACCGCCGCTCAGTGCAAAATCTTCTTCATCTTGGACCAGAACTGTTCGTCGTTACGCTTTTTATTGCTGCCGCTGCTGCTGCTATTGGTGATGCCGCTGCTGCTTTCCATATCGCTGTCGCTGTCAGTGCCAACGGCGTCAGCTTTGCATGCCTCGGCATCCAATTCGGACGGCTGAGATTCATCGTCGAGCAGCCCTTGTGGCGCAAATAGCATTTCCATTTTGGCGAAAGTGCGCTGCAGCTTATCACGCGAGCTCTTCGTGGTTGACGCTGTACAATATGCCAGCGGCAACGACGATGTGAAAGGTTGAGCAGCAGAGGGCATCGTTGGCGATGTAAATGTCGTTGTTTTCTTCATGTACTGCGGCGTTGTGGACAGCAAGTTCTTGTTATCGGCAGTTGGTATTAAACTGTGTCGCTTGAATGCCTGATCGAAAGCCTCCGCTAGTGATGAGCAAGATGATGACGATGATGAGGACGAAGACAACCTTATATCAAAACCAACTGCCGAGGCATCTTCCTGGAATAGTTTCGTGCCGATGTCACTGTCGATTTTTTTGTTGTTTTTGCGTTGATATCGCTTACAATCTTCACTATTGTCGTCGTCACTGCTGTGATTTGCCAGATACGCTGTCAGTGAGTGCAGATTTGCCTTCTCCATATAACGCTTTAGTTTCGACGTCGAATGCCGCCTACCCCTGTAAGTAGGTGCAGCCATTGCAGTCGTCAAAGTCGTCGTTGTCGTCGTGATCACGGTTGTCGGCACTGCTTCTATACCCGTTATGTTGTTTGGTCTTGCAGGCATAAAAATTGCTTCATCAGCTGTTGGCTGCACCATGAAATTCTGGTACATTTGTTCGGCGCCACACACAGCGATACCGTCGCCAACGCCATCGTCATCGAGCAGGCTACCAAATTCGTTTCTGCCATAACACTCAACCATCATGCTTTGTTTGACATCCTCCTCGCTTAAGGCACCCATTGTTTCCGGTATTGGTTTCAACTTCTCCGAATTAAGCAGTCTTTTTGTCGGTTTCTCACGTAACCATGGCGTTTCATCGAACAGTTTGCGTTTCGCTTCACTGATGGCATTCTTGAAAACAACAACATCATTGTCCTTCGTTTCGACTGCTGAAGTATTTACTACATCCTGTTCATTTATGTGTTGTTGTTTGCATTCGTTTGCAATTTGCGCCAGCTCCAAGTCGTACGTTGTCTCAATGCGGTCTAAGTTACTGATGCGCTGGTCGTTACGTCGTTCCAGCTCCTTAAAATGGCGCATTGTTTCTTGCAGGCATTTTCGTTCCACCTTGCAGTCGTTGTTTTTTGGCCGCGTCACCTCATACTCAGCTTCCTGCTCGTGTCGCATGCGTTCAATATAGCTCAGAAACTGATTTTCTAATTGGCTACTTTCATCTTCTATTGCCTGCATGCGTGCTCTAGTAATTGTATGTCATTATTGTCAATTGAATAGTTTCAACTGCCTTAAATTACTCACTTTGCTTCGGCCACGGCTTTAGCCATTCTATTTTCAGGTTCAGGTTCAGGTTTTGAGTCTGAAGCCCGATATCTTGGACTAACGACCGCTTGTGTCGTTGGCAAATGATCACGCAGCACCAGCGCCAAACGCTTCAGTTTAGCAGCCTGCGATTTCAACTCCTGATGTAGTTCAATGGGCACCGCAGCGATCGGCGGTGGATTAAGTGTTGCAGTTGCTGCTATAACAGGTGCATCTTTCTCGACTTGACCCGCATTGACACACGTATCGGCTTTAATTTGTATATCTGCTCGGCTCGTCGCTTCCTGGCTTGACATTGCGTTTTGCTTTGCAATTTCGGCAGCTTTTATTTTGTCCAAAATTGTCTGCTGACGTGCCTCAAATTCGCAAAATTGTCTACCAAGCGCATCCAACAGCTGGCGTGCATCACCGTTTGTATTGCATGCCGCATTTTGACAAATTTGCTGTAAGAATATAATTAAATTGTATAAAAGTTTTTTCTTCATAATATTAGTCTTGCTATTTACCTCCACAGATGAACGCTTATAGCGCATGCGCAACAATTCACGATGGTGCCGCAATTTAATATCATAAAGTTTGTACATTTTGTTCTTTTGTCTAAAGAGCGCTTTACGCAAAGAAGCTTCCACACGGTCCAGAAAGACCTGACCACTTGGCGAGTTTGTCATCTCGTGCACCCATTCCTCGTACGTCTTCTCCGGCGGCTCTAACGTTTGCTGCTCTACTGTGCGCTTTTCGCTGGACTCCGTGTTTGTAGCCACGCTGTGCTTAACTATTGGCCGCTCTGGCATTGTGTTTGTGCCAACTGTTTGCTTTGCCGGCTCTGTCTGTTGTCCAGCATCGGCTGTGTGTCTTGCTGACAATTGCTTGTCCAATTTCTCTACGATTTTAACACTCGTTGGCTGGTGTTGCGACTCAGTCTGTGTAGCCGTATCTAATAAGAGTGTTGCCTTCTTCAACGTCAATTTTGTCTTATTTGTTGGTGTAGCGTGTGTGGTGCGTATGGACGCAGACGCCTGGCTACGCAAGATCATCACTTGTTTCAGACTCTGCGTAGAAAGACGAAGATTCGTGAAAATCTCTTGTAGCTTCTCCAAGCTGCAATGTGCTGCTGAGCCACGCATTTGTGTCAGCTCCTTAGTGTGTTTCTCCAAATTCTGAAACATACGGTTCAGATTTAGCTGACCATCGGTTTTCGGCGGCGTTATTGACATTTCACACAACATAACAAGCTCTCGCACGCGTCTCAGCAACGTAATTAGATGACCATTTAAAAGTTGCTGCAACTCCGGCGCACCTGCTTGTATAGCAATATTATCCGTGACACTTTTTAGCTCCGTATTCGTAGCTTTATGACATAAAGTTGCTTTGGACTTTTGCGGTCGCATTGACGGCGGTGTTGACGTTGGTGGTTTCTCCAACGGTTCAGTTTGTGTCAATTTACTCTGGCATTTTGTTTTAAGCAAATTTGTATCCTTAAACGGTATAGTGGCGGTGCCTTTGGTACTTGTTTTGCGTATGGCTGTCATTGTGCCGACCGTGGATAGTACGCTCGGTTTCGTCAACGTGCCTACTGACGCAGTGGCTTTACATTGGACTGGCGATACTGCGCTGACACCTGTTGTAGCTGTTCCTACAGTGCACGTTGGCCGTTGTTGATGTTGTATAATTTCGACTAGCTTCTTGATGAGTGCATACAAAAAGGAATGTCGAGATCGTAAATACGTATGCTTCACGTTTTTTCGCAGCTCCACAAAACGCGAATCTTCGTTGGTGCTATTCGTTACAGCCTCCATAAGCATCTCGATTTCGTTTTCGAGAAAACGAAAATTGTTGCGTGTTTCAAAATCTGGCAATGCATGACTGTATGGCACCTCCGTGCAAAAAACTGACAATGAGAAATGGCAATTCTCCGCATGCAAAAACTCTGCGACGAGTGTGTGCAGTGCCAATGGCAACGATTGCAATGTTAGTGGTTTTGGCAGTTTGCCAAATACGCTAAGGACAGGTGTGCCGCCACCTTGACAGCTGTTGTTGACTCCAACAAACGAGTTCGTGCTAAGCGCCAGAATTTGTTTGCCTGCGAAGAAAAAATATTTCATTAATGTGGTTTTTATAAGAAGTTGCAAGCCAGTTTACCCAATGCTGTCTTGTGAAATTCGTTTATCAGATCTGCACGTAGCTTTGCTTGTAACGCTCGAGCAACGTCGTCTCGTTGCATCCACTCACGGAAGCTTTGCTCAAATTCCTTTGGCGGTATATTGACAAGTTCTTTAAGGCGTTCCTTAATATCTGTGCGTTCCAAGCCAATTGATAATTGGTGAGCTGGAACTTTTTTCATTGGTGATTTTGTCTCTTCACATTTTTCGCTCTGTCTTTGGGACGGCTTTGGCACGCGTGTCGCTTCGTCAATGTGTTGCTTTAATATTGAGATACGGCGTATATTATCCTTCTTCTGATTATTTTGAATGGGAGAAAGTTTTTGTACATTTTGTACTTTTTGTAAACCCAACTTAGATTTTGTAGTAGACAAGGGTTTTTGTACTGTAGGTGTATTTCCCTGTCGAGTAGGTTTTTGTATCCTCCGTACTGTTTGTTTTGTCGCACTTAATTCTTGAAAGTTTTTTTGTTGTTGTGGTGTCAATTGATCCTTCACAATTTGTTCACTTTTAAGAATTTTTTCTTTCGACGACGTACGTTCTCTATTTACATTTTGCAACTTTTTACTATTATTTGTCTTTGCTAACATTGGTGGCCTGTTACCATTCAAAAGGCGTGTCGATCGGTTCAGCCTGTCTCTCGCTGCACTAGCCATCACAAACGCTGAAGCCTTATAAAATATAAATAAAAAACGTCTGTTTTCTATAGTGTTCCTCCCACAAACTGAAACTATAAAAAAAATTAAATATAAACAATAAATAAAACAACCACCGACTGAGTCCTTATTCAAATTTTAACGCTGTCGTGTTTAGTCATGCGATCAAGGCAGGTGCTACCCTTTGCCAATAACAAACACAGTACGGCTAAATGTATAAAAAATATTTTTTTTTTGTGTGTTGCGTCTCTCTGCACTATAAAAATTTTAACCCCGCTTTCATAAAAACAACTACGTTTGACTACTACGAAATACAATTTGAATTTGACATTTGTAATTTTTTTTTTTTCGGTATTTGAAATGGGCCCCTAATGTTAGAGCATTTCGTGCTAAAATCCGAAAATTTGTCATGATGGAAGATGAATGGATTTGTAAAAATCTTAAACAATTAAAAATGGCAATCACTTAAATTGATGAATTAAATTTAAAAATTTATTTAAAAGGAAATTTTTTACGAAGTTCCGTTATTTTCCACATAAATGTTATTAACATTGTTCGGTTAGCCGATATGGAACCGACGGGTCGCGTCGGTGGAATATAAATGTTAATTCAATGTTAGCAACAGAAAAGGCAAGACATATCAAAAATGAGACAAAACATATCGAAATACAAACAGCGAGTCAGCGGACGAAATTGATGTTTGCACAGATGTCTAGTGGCAATTGGAGTGGCCATAAGTATGTTGTTGCTTTACTTGTTGGAACGATGTGGTGTAGCACCACATCGTTCCAACAAGTAAAGCGACAATTACTATGGCCGCTGCAATTGCATAGACGTATCTGCAAACATCGATTTCGTCGGCTCGTCTTGTATTTCGATATGTTTTGTCTCATTTTTGATATGTCTTGCCTTTTCTGTTGCTAACATTGAATTAACATTTATATTCCACCGACACACCGAACCCATCAGTTCCATATCGGCTAACCGAACAATGTTAATAACATTTATGTGGAAAATAACGGAACTTCGTAAAAAATTTCCTTTTAAATAAATTTTTAAATTTAATTCATCAATTTAAGATGATTGCCATTTTTAATTGTTTAAGATTTTTACAAATCCATTCATCTTCCATCATGACAAATTTTTCGGATTTTAGCACGAAATGCTCTAACTTTGGGGCCCGTTTCAAATACCGAAAAAAAAAAATTACAAATGTCAAATTCAAATTGTATTTCGTAGTAGTCAAACGTAGTTGTTTTTATGAAAGCGGGGTTAAAATTTTTATAGTGCAGAGACGCAACACACAAAAAAAAAAATATTTTTTATACATTTAGCCGTACTGTGTTTGTTATTGGCAAAGGGTAGCACCTGCCTTGATCGCATGACTAAACACGACAGCGTTAAAATTTGAATAAGGACTCAGTTGGTGGTTGTTTTATTTATTGTTTTATATTTAATTTTTTTTATAGTTTCAGTTTGTGGGAGGAACACTATAGAAAACAGACGTTTTTTATTTATATTTTATAAGGCTTCAGCGTTTGTGATGGCTAGTGCAGCGAGAGACAGGCTGAACCGATCGACACGCCTTTTGAATGGTAACAGGCCACCAATGTTAGCAAAGACAAATAATAGTAAAAAGTTGCAAAATGTAAATAGAGAACGTACGTCGTCGAAAGAAAAAATTCTTAAAAGTGAACAAATTGTGAAGGATCAATTGACACCACAACAACAAAAAAACTTTCAAGAATTAAGTGCGACAAAACAAACAGTACGGAGGATACAAAAACCTACTCGACAGGGAAATACACCTACAGTACAAAAACCCTTGTCTACTACAAAATCTAAGTTGGGTTTACAAAAAGTACAAAATGTACAAAAACTTTCTCCCATTCAAAATAATCAGAAGAAGGATAATATACGCCGTATCTCAATATTAAAGCAACACATTGACGAAGCGACACGCGTGCCAAAGCCGTCCCAAAGACAGAGCGAAAAATGTGAAGAGACAAAATCACCAATGAAAAAAGTTCCAGCTCACCAATTATCAATTGGCTTGGAACGCACAGATATTAAGGAACGCCTTAAAGAACTTGTCAATATACCGCCAAAGGAATTTGAGCAAAGCTTCCGTGAGTGGATGCAACGAGACGACGTTGCTCGAGCGTTACAAGCAAAGCTACGTGCAGATCTGATAAACGAATTTCACAAGACAGCATTGGGTAAACTGGCTTGCAACTTCTTATAAAAACCACATTAATGAAATATTTTTTCTTCGCAGGCAAACAAATTCTGGCGCTTAGCACGAACTCGTTTGTTGGAGTCAACAACAGCTGTCAAGGTGGCGGCACACCTGTCCTTAGCGTATTTGGCAAACTGCCAAAACCACTAACATTGCAATCGTTGCCATTGGCACTGCACACACTCGTCGCAGAGTTTTTGCATGCGGAGAATTGCCATTTCTCATTGTCAGTTTTTTGCACGGAGGTGCCATACAGTCATGCATTGCCAGATTTTGAAACACGCAACAATTTTCGTTTTCTCGAAAACGAAATCGAGATGCTTATGGAGGCTGTAACGAATAGCACCAACGAAGATTCGCGTTTTGTGGAGCTGCGAAAAAACGTGAAGCATACGTATTTACGATCTCGACATTCCTTTTTGTATGCACTCATCAAGAAGCTAGTCGAAATTATACAACATCAACAACGGCCAACGTGCACTGTAGGAACAGCTACAACAGGTGTCAGCGCAGCACCAGTCCAATGTAAAGCCACTGCGTCGGTACGTTCGCTGAAACCGAGCGTACTATGCACGGTCGGCGCGATGACAGCCGGGTACGCAAAACAATTCAAAGACACGCCCCTATACCGTTTAAGGATACGAGAATTTATTTAAACAAAATGCCAGTAAATTGACACAAACTGAACCGTTGGAGAAACCACCAACGTCAACACCGCCGTCAATGCGACCGCAAAAGTCCAAAGCAACTTTATGTCATAAAGCTACGAATACGGAGCTAAAAAGTGTCACGGATAATATTGCTATACAAGCAGGTGCGCCGGAGTTGCAGCAACTTTTAAATGGTCATCTAATTACGTTGCTGAGACGCGTGCGAGAGCTTGTTATGTTGTGTGAAATGTCAATAACGCCGCCGAAAACCGATGGTCAGCTAAATCTGAACCGTATGTTTCAGAATTTGGAGAAACACACTAAGGAGCTGACACAAATGCGTGGCTCAGCAGCACATTGCAGCTTGGAGAAGCTACAAGAGATTTTCACGAATCTTCGTCTTTCTACGCAGAGTCTGAAACAAGTGATGATCTTGCGTAGCCAGGCGTCTGCGTCCATACGCACCACACACGCTACACCAACAAATAAGACAAAATTGACGTTGAAGAAGGCAACACTCTTATTAGATACGGCTACACAGACTGAGTCGCAACACCAGCCAACGAGTGTTAAAATCGTAGAGAAATTGGACAAGCAATTGTCAGCAAGACACACAGCCGATGCTGGACAACAGACAGAGCCGGCAAAGCAAACAGTTGGCACAAACACAATGCCAGAGCGGCCAATAGTTAAGCACAGCGTGGCTACAAACACGGAGTCCAGCGAAAAGCGCACAGTAGAGCAGCAAACGTTAGAGCCGCCGGAGAAGACGTACGAGGAATGGGTGCACGAGATGACAAACTCGCCAAGTGGTCAGGTCTTTCTGGACCGTGTGGAAGCTTCTTTGCGTAAAGCGCTCTTTAGACAAAAGAACAAAATGTACAAACTTTATGATATTAAATTGCGGCACCATCGTGAATTGTTGCGCATGCGCTATAAGCGTTCATCTGTGGAGGTAAATAGCAAGACTAATATTATGAAGAAAAAACTTTTATACAATTTAATTATATTCTTACAGCAAATTTGTCAAAATGCGGCATGCAATACAAACGGTGATGCACGCCAGCTGTTGGATGCGCTTGGTAGACAATTTTGCGAATTTGAGGCACGTCAGCAGACAATTTTGGACAAAATAAAAGCTGCCGAAATTGCAAAGCAAAACGCAATGTCAAGCCAGGAAGCGACGAGCCGAGCAGATATACAAATTAAAGCCGATACGTGTGTCAATGCGGGTCAAGTCGAGAAAGATGCACCTGTTATAGCAGCAACTGCAACACTTAATCCACCGCCGATCGCTGCGGTGCCCATTGAACTACATCAGGAGTTGAAATCGCAGGCTGCTAAACTGAAGCGTTTGGCGCTGGTGCTGCGTGATCATTTGCCAACGACACAAGCGGTCGTTAGTCCAAGATATCGGGCTTCAGACTCAAAACCTGAACCTGAACCTGAAAATAGAATGGCTAAAGCCGTGGCCGAAGCAAAGTGAGTAATTTAAGGCAGTTGAAACTATTCAATTGACAATAATGACATACAATTACTAGAGCACGCATGCAGGCAATAGAAGATGAAAGTAGCCAATTAGAAAATCAGTTTCTGAGCTATATTGAACGCATGCGACACGAGCAGGAAGCTGAGTATGAGGTGACGCGGCCAAAAAACAACGACTGCAAGGTGGAACGAAAATGCCTGCAAGAAACAATGCGCCATTTTAAGGAGCTGGAACGACGTAACGACCAGCGCATCAGTAACTTAGACCGCATTGAGACAACGTACGACTTGGAGCTGGCGCAAATTGCAAACGAATGCAAACAACAACACATAAATGAACAGGATGTAGTAAATACTTCAGCAGTCGAAACGAAGGACAATGATGTTGTTGTTTTCAAGAATGCCATCAGTGAAGCGAAACGCAAACTGTTCGATGAAACGCCATGGTTACGTGAGAAACCGACAAAAAGACTGCTTAATTCGGAGAAGTTGAAACCAATACCGGAAACAATGGGTGCCTTAAGCGAGGAGGATGTCAAACAAAGCATGATGGTTGAGTGTTATGGCAGAAACGAATTTGGTAGCCTGCTCGATGACGATGGCGTTGGCGACGGTATCGCTGTGTGTGGCGCCGAACAAATGTACCAGAATTTCATGGTGCAGCCAACAGCTGATGAAGCAATTTTTATGCCTGCAAGACCAAACAACATAACGGGTATAGAAGCAGTGCCGACAACCGTGATCACGACGACAACGACGACTTTGACGACTGCAATGGCTGCACCTACTTACAGGGGTAGGCGGCATTCGACGTCGAAACTAAAGCGTTATATGGAGAAGGCAAATCTGCACTCACTGACAGCGTATCTGGCAAATCACAGCAGTGACGACGACAATAGTGAAGATTGTAAGCGATATCAACGCAAAAACAACAAAAAAATCGACAGTGACATCGGCACGAAACTATTCCAGGAAGATGCCTCGGCAGTTGGTTTTGATATAAGGTTGTCTTCGTCCTCATCATCGTCATCATCTTGCTCATCACTAGCGGAGGCTTTCGATCAGGCATTCAAGCGACACAGTTTAATACCAACTGCCGATAACAAGAACTTGCTGTCCACAACGCCGCAGTACATGAAGAAAACAACGACATTTACATCGCCAACGATGCCCTCTGCTGCTCAACCTTTCACATCGTCGTTGCCGCTGGCATATTGTACAGCGTCAACCACGAAGAGCTCGCGTGATAAGCTGCAGCGCACTTTCGCCAAAATGGAAATGCTATTTGCGCCACAAGGGCTGCTCGACGATGAATCTCAGCCGTCCGAATTGGATGCCGAGGCATGCAAAGCTGACGCCGTTGGCACTGACAGCGACAGCGATATGGAAAGCAGCAGCGGCATCACCAATAGCAGCAGCAGCGGCAGCAATAAAAAGCGTAACGACGAACAGTTCTGGTCCAAGATGAAGAAGATTTTGCACTGAGCGGCGGTCAGGTCAAACCACCGAATCCTTTCGGCTTGCCACAGCCAATAGAAGCAAAAAAAAAGTAGACTACATTTATATTTTACATTTAATGGAATCTTTCACATACACAACAATTAATTGAATTACTTGGTTTGGCTTGATTATTGAATAATTATGGGTCGTTGAAGACCGGGAATAAGGGTTTGATTAATGTTTGTTTGTTTTTTTTTTTTCTCTAAACACACAGAAGAACCACAAAAAAACTGCTACTCTACGGAATGAATATGTAATTGTCTATTTTAGACTTTACTACTACTGCACTGCACTACCGATTTCTAGCATTTTTAATTTTTAGACCATGGCTTGGTACGATGGCTATGCAATTTAAACCGGTGTGCCGTTGATTAGATCGTATGGATCCTTGTCGGTGGTGTTTGGCGGCAAGTTGTTGTTGTTGGTGTTGGCGGCACTGCCAAAGAGACTTGCATGCGAGCGGCGACGTTCGCGCTCAATCTCATCCAGATCGAATGCATCGCTCATGACAACGCTGGAACGACGCTGCGGATCGTCGAACGCGTAGGAGCGTTGAAATTTCGGCTGTGCAACGACGGCGGTGGCACCGACAGTGGCCGGACGCGATGTTGGCGGATATAGTTGATAATTAGCCGGATAATTGGACGGTGAGGATGGTATGGCGTTTGGCCATTGCACCGTTGACGGTTGGAATGTGCTTCTGGTTGAGACGGGTGGCGGCATTGGCATCGGCATCGACAATGGCATCGGCATTGGCACAGCAATCGGCACCGGAATCGGCGGCGGTTGTTGTTGTTGCTGTGGGTTGGATAAATCTTCCGATGACCTGCTCAAGCCCAACACGGTATTGTAGGCGTGTGGCTCACAAGGCAAAGCCAGAAAACGTTGCTGTTGCGGCAAAGGGTGCTGTTGTGGCACCATCAAACGATTCGGATTGTTGCCATAGCTGTAGCTGCTCTGCAGCGAGCCCAGGCTGTCTTGTGAGCCAGCGATGCCTGCAGCGCCTATGAAACCGCCGGGTTCCACAATGCCAGCCACATTTTGGCGCATGAAGCAACGCGGCAAGGTGCGGCTCTGCGTTGCATATGGTGGCAAAGCGGTGACAAAACCGCGCACTGGCGTCATGTCCACGGGCAGCCGCGTTTGCGAGCCACCGAATGCGCCGCGTGCATAGTACGGATCAAAGTGTACAGCGGCCGTTGACGGCCACATGCCGGACTCGCATTGGCCCAGATCGAGCAAACTCTTCTGGAAGTTCTTCTCCGGCATGTGCAAGGTGTGCAGCGATAGATTCGAGTTCAACTTACGCAAATGCTGCGGTTCGACGCACATCGATGCGCGACGCTGTGCCGCCACAGCTGCGGCCGTAACCGGCGGTGCACGTGAGACCAAATGCGCCTTATCTGTGTGAAAGAGAAAGGTGAATGCACAAACGGCAGCAAATACAACTCTCAATGGCAAACTAACCGCCCACAACGTAGAGATGCTCCTCATCTGCGGCTTGCTGTTGGCCACCGCTGCAGAACTGCTTGAAACCATGCTCGTCATCGTCGTAATCAGAAGCCGTGTCCAAGTCTTTGGGCGCCACTTGCCGCTTGCGACGTGCCCCACCATCGTCCGACTCTTCGCTCGCAATGTAATAGATGTTCTTGGGCTTGGGTCGCACGCCGGCGCGCTTGCAGAACTCCTGGAACAGTTCGTCCTTTGTCTTGCGCGGGCCGCGCTTTAGGCCGCACAGACGATGGTAGCTGGCTGCGTCACTGTCAGCCTCGCCCTCACCCTCACCATCGCCTTGGCCTTTGCCTTTGCCGTCATGCTTGCCGTTGTTGTTGTTGGCTTTGCCGTTGCCACGACCCACTTGACTGTCGTTGCGATAGCGTGCCTGCGCCAAAGCCGCTGGCTCGTTGTCCGGTGCGTGGCCGCGTCCAACTGCGGCACGCTTGCCGGACAAACGCTCCTGGACGATGGCCGGTTGCAGCGGCTTAACGGGTTGTGTGTTCGTTGCCATGTTGCGTCGTGACTTGCGCTCGAGCTGCGGCATGTTTGTATAGATATCCGTGGTGGTGGAGACGGAGCGTGTTAGCGGAAACTCTTGTGGCAAATCGGCAAACTGTTGCGGCGGCGGCGGTTGCAGCAGTTCCAGTAGCTGCGGCGCTTGCGGCGGTTCTGTTAGTTGCGGCGGTTCAGGCGGTGGCAGCGGCAATAGCGGTAGTTGCAAGGTGGGCTGCGGATGCGATTGGACAATCACCTGTAGCGGCATATTCATGCGTATGGCCGATGGCGGCGGTGGCTGGACGTGGACCTGGGGCTGGGGCAGCAGTGGCACGGCCTCATAGAAACCGGTTTCGCTATACAGCTCGTTCATCGACTTGGCCAGGCTCTTCAGCTGCAAATTGCATTTCAACTGTTCCGGCTTGGCAAAGTAGTAGCTGAGACAAGAGGAAAATGACGTTAGCGTGACTTCCGTGCACTGGCCTGACGTCAGCAGCAACTGGCGGCGCATACTCACCGTCGATCCAAGTCGTTGTACAGATTCACATTCGAGCCACATGGATGTCGTCGGCACGCATTAGCGCCTGGCAATGTTTGCCGTTGCATGAGTTGTTGTTGTTGCTGCTGTTGTTGTTGTTGCTGTTGTTGTTGTTGTTGTTGCTGTTGTTGTTGTTGCTGTTGTTGCTGTTGTTGTTGCTGTTGTTGTTGCTGCTGCTGCTGCTGTTGACTTTGTAACCAGCGTTTGGCTTCCGCTTCCGCTTCCATCGTTACATCGTACACTTGATGCAATCGACCAGTGCCGGTGACATTTTGACGTCTTATTTCGCTATTTGCATTCCTTCTGTTGGCCAGCGGTGTGATGGTCGCAACTGTCGTTGTTGTTGTTCTGGCCGTTGTGGCACTCACCTCTGCTGCTGGTGGCTCATCTATAGCCGTCTCCGCTACCGCTTCGGTGGTCGGCTGTCGATAACCTTTGTAGGATTCCGTGAGCGGAAATTCCTCGGTAGGCTTATCATGTACGCTCGGAGCGCTGAAGCATGGCAGACGCTGCGCCAATGGGCAAATATTATAAGCGTTATAAAAAGTAACAAAATAATGCATAAAAATAAATCAGCTATTTTTAACCCATCCGCTTCGTTTGCTGTGCCCCGCTCGGTCGCCAAGAGGATATCACATTACCACTTTGGTCTTACCAGTACTTTAATTAGAGCTGATTTTATGATTTGGTTGCCGCCTCTGTGCCCTATTTCCTTCAACCTCCTTGTTGCCGTTGCCATTCAGTTGCATCAATCATTCAGACAACAATTTCCGGTCTGACAAACACTTGAATTGTTGATGCAATTATTATTGCAACTTGTCGCATGCAACTTGAGCATTAGCACAAAATTAAGGGGGCACGCCACTGTGTTGTTAATTAAGAGTACATATTCAAAAATGCGTGAAAAAATTTCGGCTTGAAATTCCGAAAATTTACTGAGTAACAGTCATTTTAGTGAGAGGAAGATGAGGTGATTTCATACTGAAAAAACGGTCTCGAAACATTCAATGCGTTTTACTCGAAACGACTTTTTCAAACTGGTCGCATTGATAACTCATGCAATTATTAACCGATCTTCATGAAATTAGTTTTGTATTATTTATATTGAGAGTGGCTATCGTTAAGCGTAGGGATTTGAAATTTTAAGGGGAAATTTTGATTTTTATAAACATTTTCAGACCCAAAAAAAAAATCGAAAAAAAATATAAAAAAAATTCCAATTGGTCGCCGATTTGAAAAAAAAAAAATTTCGGAAAACCCCTAGGCTTAACAATAGCCACATTAAATACGTACCAAACAACACTAATTTCATAAAAATCGGTTAATAATTTCGCCTGTTATCGATGGGACCATGGAGGTAGTTTTTTTTAAGGTTCTACAGGAACGCTCATATCTTTGGAACTACGCAATATTTTTGAATGAAAATTTGTGTCAATATTCTTCGATGTACACTTAATAAGACATAAAATCAACTTACTTGACATTGTTTTATTTTCTTGGTCAAAGGAATTCACAAAAATCACACAGTTTTACTGCAGTCACAGTGGCATTCCCCCTTAATAAACAATTTCGTGCTTTCGCAAAAATCTTTTAATAGACTATCTGTTTTTTTTTTATAGCAACACAAACACGTCTTTGTTGACCAAAGGCACAGTCGAAATCAATTTCGGCATACCGAAGTTTCCTTTCCACACAGACGAAATGCCAAAGCAACCCTTGCCCTGCCATGCATTGCACAGCATGCTGCACACTTGAGCTCCTTTTACCCGCCATGCCCGCCCACACATGCATGCAGCGTGCCAACGCATGCCCCGCGCCGTACGTTCATCAATGTCATTTGAGCTGTTGTTGCCACCGTTGGCTTTTGAGTAATGTGGCGAAAACGCCATGAAATAAAAGTGAAAACTTTCGTTTTTGTGTGGAAAAAAAGGCACTTCACTGTCAACTTGCACAAAGCGAAGCGCCGTATGTCGGGCACGCCCAGCACACGATCCACTTTCCTAAGCCGTTTTACACAATCCCAAGTGTAAAATCTCAATAAGCGTTGCTCGCAGACGTATTTTCGTACATATGCATTATATATAAACTAAGGAATTGCGTTCCACTACCATTACCATATATATATGTACATATATATATATTTCACAAAGTCCTGTTTCGACCGTTGCCCTACACTACGGACTCAGTGCAGCATCAAACCAACCCAAAGTTGAAAACCAACTCAACTTGTGCAAACGGAAGGACTTTCACAACTGGAAGTGGTTGTCCTTATTGTTGTACGCTTGTGCTTGGTTTTGGTGTTATGGCTGTTGTTGTTGTTGCTGTTGTTGTTGCTGTTATTGTTGACATTTGTAAAAGTGATTTTGAGCATGTATGCACTTACACTATAATAGCTGATTTCCTGTAGGTTTATAAAGAGAAATATATTGAGCACGCCCACAAATTCGGTTGCAATGAAACCGAATACAAATAGAAAGAAACTTTGACCGTATGTCACCTTGAAGAGCGGCGGTTGCAATGTCGAGCGCGGTCGCAATTTTGAGCCAATTTCCGATTTCAAAATCGAAATGTATGCAATCAGACCGATAAGCATGAGTAGACCTGCACATATCAATATTATATACAATAACAGTTAATACTTCATTCTATTTTATATGTAACACTTGACGGTAATCAGCATCAGTCAGTGAATTGGTCTGTAAGGACAACTTACCGCTAACAATGAAGAGTATGCCTGCGCTGAAGTAATAGAGATTATTTCGATGCGAGCATGTCGGTATCAGAAAGACGATGAAGCTAATGACCAGCGATATACCAGAGATGAAAAACAGTGGACAGGACTTGGTCACTGTGTCTGCAAGTGAAAAATGTACAGTTAGGGCACCGCTTACTTCTGCTGTTCATAACCTAGAAATAAAACTCAAGCAAAATGAGCGTCAGGCAACAAGAATTTGTACCCTGTCTACCCAATGTATAAGGCTTGGAAGAAAGTTACTAAGATCCGTTAGAGTATATAGGAATAAATACGGCGGGAAAAGAAATCGATCGATTGAACCAAGTTTGAATTTTTGCCACGCCCACTCTAACCCACACAACATGAAAATCAATTTGTAATTTTAGCAAATATAATCCCCCAAAATTGCATGCTCTAATTTTGCGTCTCCCTCTCATTTCCCCTGAAAAAGTCGTTTTATTAAAATTGCCTTATCTCCAAAACTATAAAAGGTACAAAACTAAATTTGTATACAGGCTCAGTGGAAAAATGCATCTTCAAAACTGCATACCACAAAATACTCCTCTTCCTCATATTTGCCCCTCAAATACCATCAAACTAAATTTTTTCGTAAATTTCAAATTTTTTTTTCTTTTCCGATTTTCTTGATATTTAATAGTGTTCAATTTAAATATGCGTTGTCAAATGTAACTTTTTTTCGATTTGGGGCGTGGCACCGCTTACTGTATTGCTCAACTCTACCCTGCTTACATTTTTTTTTCTCTTTTTATATTTGAAAGTTTTAATGAAATTAAGCGACTAATTAAATGTGCGCGCTATAAGAAAACGCCGTATTAGTGATTTCAAAGGATGTGGCAAAGTGTAACGGAAGGAAATGAGCGTAAACAAAATTCACATGAAAAAATCCTACAAAATGACAAATAAGTACATTTATTAAACTATGCATACAAAAAGGGGCGCCTTCGTGTATTTTACACGGCTTGCATATCCTTCAGGCATGCCTAGACCGGTCACCATGTTTTAACGTCAAAGCGTCTTTTTTTTAGTTTTTTTTTATTTCTATAGACTTCACTGCCAATTGATACGATTAAAATTTTGTTGCCAAAGCGCATGCAAAAAGGATATGAGTTTAAATGCTAGCGACAAATTCAATAAAAACTCTTGAATGCGCAAAAAGTGAAAAAAGTATTAAAAAAAAAAAAATAAAATCAAAAATAATAGAAGAGCAAATTGAAGGAAAGAAAAAAAAAACTAAAAAGATAAGAAGTGAAATAGAAAAGAGGACAACGAGCATGAGCATGAGCAGTTAAAGGACATTTGCGTGGTTGATGGCAGCAAGCAAAGTTGACGGCAAAAACGATGATGAAGTCGCCAAACTCAACGACTGTGAGTGCATTTTTTTGTGGTTTTTTTGAAGCTTCATGCGTGCTGCCACCATATTATTTTGTCTGCTCTTGCCCGCTTTCTATATGTGTATGTGTGTGTGTGTGTGTGTGTCAGAGTGATACGTTTTTCTGATTGAAATGAAGTTAAAACATGACATTTATCGCTCTTGGCTGTAAAAGTCAATTGCAATTTATAAATAAATCAAATATATATGAAATTTTAATTTCATTTCCTCAGTTTTATTATTTCTTTTTTTTTGTTTTGTCGGTTCTTTTTTTTTTGATTGATTTTACTAATTTGAAATGCCATTGGCATTCATCTATAACATCTATAACATGTGTGCTTGTGTGTTTGTGTGTTGAGTCTTTATCAAATGTTATCAGTGGCCATCAATGTCAACGACTTACATGGTATTGCCAGCGTTGAGTCATGCGGATCGGGTTGATAGCCTTCATTCGGAAAATAGTCAATCTTGATGCAGTTGTGTGTCTCGATACCTGGAAATGAGCGGCATGCACCCACAAAATAAACGCAAAAAGAAGCAAAATTCAAATGGCAATTTGTGTCAAAAGTATACAAATGCAAACAAGTTGAACATATGTCGTGGTGATTCGAAGCCGCAAATCAAGCCAGCCAGCAAATAGAGCAGAAATTCCGTTTCGTACTTTTAACGGTTTACAAGCTGAGTTGAGTTGAGCGCTGCGCTGCGCTGAATTCAAACGAATCGAGTTAAATAGAGTCGAGTTGAGTTGCAGTGCGAAGAGTCTAACAAACTCAAATGCGCACATAAGTATGCAACAAATATTATTACAGCAAAAGTTGAGATTTTACATGACTGACGACAAATGCAAATAGCGAAAGTTAAAGAAAGCGAAAGAGAAAAGGCGAAAAAGCGAGAAAAAGAGAAGCGTATACGACATCAATAAATTCTTGACTGGCAGGCGGGCGGGCGGTCTGATGGAGGGGCAGGTTGCCGCTGTGTTTGTGCTGAGTTCGTTGGCAAAACGGCAAACTTAATAAATCATTAAGCGGAAGTTGTTCGAAGTTGAATGAGCGAACGACGGAAGTAGCCCAGGCTCAGGCCCTAGCCCAGGCGACTGGCGTATGGGCATGGTGCACTAAGAATTGTGCGCTCAAAGGCGTTGTATTTGTGCAATGATTTGATTGACGATGATTGACTGAATGACAGTCTGACTGACGATTGCCGATTGACGATTGACTAAATGACTAAATGACTAAATGACTAAATGAGTAATTGTGTAAGTGTGTAAGTGTGTAAATGAGTAAACGACTCAGTAGGTTTTCAACTTGGCTGCCATTTTCTATGTACGTGTCTTTGATTTTTGCACAATTCTCTTTCGTTGCCGAGGCGCCGCCAATGGCAATCGACTGATTTCCTTTTGAGCTTACAACAGTTGTCGCACCATAGCACTTTTGTGCACTGCTGAGGCTGTTTTATTTTACATACTTACACACACACACACACACACAGACACATACAGATATGCTTTTTATGTCATTTTCATTTTCGAATTCTTAACGTCAGTTGTCACACCTGCCAGAGCAGCCGTCACTCAAAGCTCAAGCAGTCATTTTCATTTCCTTTGCTCAAGTTTCGTTTGAAATTTTAACTGCAATGCATTCAATTCAATGAATCACTGGCATTCACTATACAGCCAGCAGCAGCAATGATTACACACACACACACACACACATGCGACTACACGTGTACTTTCTCATGTTACGCTCAGAGCTAATTTTGCGCTTGATTATCTTTTTGCATTTGCTACAAATTAACAAAATCATATGACTGTAAGCATATTGTATATCTGATTGGCGCGCTGCATTACTTTAATTTGTTGCTTGTTGCCAGCTCAAGCTCTCTAGCTCTAGCTGTAATTGTAACTGTAGCTGTGTA